>JAMKCH010015059.1:0-25403 GCA_023653785.1 Ophioderma brevispina | reverse complement strand
GGTAAAAGTAAGGGGTCCAGTGGAAGATAATTGGACCCCTTAACCCCACCTTTAGTCTGAAAACAAGGTGTCCAAACCAGAAAACAAGGGGTCCAAATGAGATTAAATTAAGTGGTAAAAAATGTTGGTTCTCGAACCATGGCATAACTTTCTATAGTTCCACGTCAAGATCAGAAGTGTGCTAATTCACTCCATTAATGAATGGGGCAGTTGGGAAGTGCACCTTTAAGTTAAATTCACCTCCAATCCGAAAAGGACCTATCTTGACTTGTCACTCATCTCCCAAATATTGACAAATCAAACATCAAAGAACTAAAAAAAAACACACCTGATTTTAGAAAGTGCGTATTCTGCTTCTCACATGTAGCTTCGGAAATGTAATGTACGCATGCGGTATCATTCTTCATGTAAATGGACGTTGAACGGAAGCACTCTTTTTAGAGAAAAAGATGACATTTGAACTCATTGATGCATTAAAAAATTGATATTATTGGTTTAAAAGGTACAAGAGTGTTTAGTGAAAACTTTGGTGAAGCATACTGGATTTGATCTGGTAAGATTTTTGTGAAAATTACAGGTGAAACATTGTCAGTGATAGGTAGTTGAATACCACACAAAAATGTAAGATCAAATGCGCGCGATGTGTTGGGACTTCACCTATAGTCTGTTAAAGGTGCAACAAGAGATTTTGAAGCATCCAAATATTGTGTCATATTAATTTTATACAGATTAGACACTTACCTTGTATTTGGCTACAGAAATAAAAGAGAGAGAAAAAGGTGATTTTAATTTGCTTATATTTCAAATGAAAACATAGGCTGATGAATTTTGTATTTGTTCCTATGTCTATACGGAAAATTTTAGAAATTTCACAATTTTTAACCAAGGAAACATTTCTCAGCTTAATCTTTTCAGATGGGGATATTTTTGATGGAAGGCTTTACATGTACATCATGGCAAAATTCAGTACTTTTGATGTTTTTAGGGACACCTGATGTGAAATCTCTCGTTGGACCTTTAAAGGCATACTGTTAAAGAAACGTAATGTGAAGTCCCCAATAGACCATTTGCACAATCCCATAATGCATCTTGTATTGTGCTCATTTCCATCCGGAAATTTGTTTACAAATAAATTTGTTTACAAATAAATTTGTTGTTCGTTCACGGCACCGGACACACTGCACTACACAGCCATTTTCTTCATGGGAGTACCTGTAAAGTAGCTGCGAATTAGCTACGGAGTACCCACCCACAGGGGTCCCACATCGCCGGCCCAAAATTGGGGGGTAATCATCCACCTAGTGTCCACACCAGTCGCTTAACCACTAGCCACCCCATGCTGGAGGACCTGCATGGGTCTCCCATGCAAATGAGCTTAAATTATTTTAGTAATTTTATCCATTTTTAACATTTTGGTCACCATATGTTATATGTTTTTATACAAAATGTCATATAATGTGCTTTTTGGTGATGGCTAAACTCAAATACATATGTTACTTAGCTTGAAAAGGATCAAAAGTTGTAAACAACAATGGAATTTTTGGCGCCCTCTATTGTCCTATGCTTGCTACTAGTCAGCCGGTAGGAAGAGTACCTGTGAAGGTTACTCCCATGGAGTAGCCTGCTAGGTTACTCTACTACTGGTGGATTATATGGGTAACATCTTGTCATTCACCTAGCAGGCAACTGCCGAGTACACTATAGGATGGTACTGCTAATTACACATACCGGCTATCCACCCATGTCTTTGTTTGGGGTAAAACTTTTTTCGCAAGGACTTAGTTGTAGGTACTGCATCAATACTGCCATCAAGGGGGTACCCTTGGAGTAGAGCTAAGATACACATGGAGTAGCGGCTAAGCTCTGGGTTACACCGCGAGGTAGGAATCTTTGCTGTGTAGTAAAATCTCAATTCAGTACCAGGTTTCATTCACCATGTTTTATAAAATACACCCCTGGTTTTTGGGGTATGAATGATATGATTACCAGATCACACAAGTTCAGTTCGTGTCAATGTACATGTACAAATACACCCACTGAAACTGTGTCCTTGGTGGAAGAACATATTGTAACTCATACTGACTGCCTAAACCTCCAATTACAAAGTACCTTTTCATGTGAAGTTTAGTCCTTACAGAATGTAGACGAATATCATTAATAAAAACAAGAGGCACTGATTTTTAACAAAAAAAACAAAAAATTTACGCAACAGGTGGCCATTTTCGATCGTAACCGTGCCTTAATTGTCACCTGCCGGACGAATACAGTTCAACTGTGCAAAGTCACAGATAGGGTAGTTTTCCTGGTAACGATACTTACCTTAACAGTATGTTTAAGCTGACTTGAGGCTGGTACAAGTTCCGGATCGAATGGTCCAATACGAGATGCATTATGGGGATCGTGCAAATCCTCTATTATTGGGACTGTCAACCAGGTTATGGTACCAAGAAATCCAAATTTAGACATTTTCATTGTTTAACATGTAAACCTAGAGCTTACAAAAATCTGAATTTGGTGATGTTATAAAGCAATATTTCTTTTTCTTTTAATTGGGTTCATCCTCTATAGTTAGACCTCATGAATCTAGCCTAGCATGAGGATCTTCTATAAGAGGATCCAAGGATTACAAGGATTATACAGCTTTAATTCCGTAAAAGAGTCCTTTACTCTAGTCCTAACGCTGATTCTTACCACCAAGGTAAGGACCAAAGAGGTTCTATATAGATAGAGAGGCAAAACGTTACCTTATCTTTAGAAATTCACCGTCTCTCAATGTTTTGCCGACCACAACGAGACCTAGAGTACCAACAATAGAAAGCATGGCTGCCTCCGCTTGCTTCCAACTACTGTGGGTGCCGCTTTGCATATACACTACTCGGAGATATGGATACAAATGTAATGTATGTGTAGAGGTGGCCAGGTGTAATAATAGTGTACCTGGATCATTGTGCTCAGATACTCTTTTTCTCATAATGCAATGCGCGCTTAGGTGAAAAGATGTATTCAATTGAGGCGGTTTATTTAATCAAGACGACTGATGTGTCATTTCATTCGTATGTGTGGCCATGGGTAGGACATATTTTAACCACCCAATAGCACCCAACTTCCAACAACTTGATATTTTGGCGGATGGTTTGTATCGAATTGACCAGTATGTGTGTACTCAACACCCCACTGATAATTATTCCATGCAATATTCACAATGTCCGCGCCCAGCACGGACGACTGGTTTTGAAGGCGTTTCACCCCCTTGGGTAAGACCCAATTGTTGGAGCTGAAGATCAACTCCACTGGTATGGATATTTTTAATGATAATAAAGTCAGGTCCTAATTGAGTCATGGTAACACATTATAACCGGCCCACACACGATCTAACTGCGGGATTTGTTGACAACAAATTTGCTGCATATTCGTACTAATGCTTGAGTGAATTCTATTTTTAGACTTCTGCTTGCAATTGGTTCAGTGCATACTCAGTACCAGGGTGGAAATTTTTTGTGTTGCCTGCCTTAAGGCGGGAAGACACCTAGGGATCACTTTGTCCCGGTTGTCTGTTGTTTTGTCAGGAAAAACGGGTTAATATTTTTTTTTTTTGGCCTGTAATATGTGTACTTATGGCACGGTGCAACATGGGATCCCTCATTTGTTTTGAGTTCAAAGGTCACATATCAAGGTCAAAGGTCATGTGAAGGTCAAGTTGTAAGATGGATGAAAATGTAAAATTTTGACCTCAATTGAAAAGTTAAGTTCAATTGGAACCAAAACGTGGTTTATGGATTTACTGCACGCCCCTCATTTAGAGGTCAAAGGTCACTATCCAAGGTCAAAGGTCTATTAGGCCTATCATTCCCAAACTGCGACGCAGTGACACAAGCTGTCAGAGGATAATGTATATTTTATACTTCTTTTTGAGTGTAGCATTGGCTAATTTGCCAATGTGAATGTATTGAATAAAATGACTAAAAACAGGCTGAAAATGTGTCTAACTTAATATTCACTTTAATATTTCAATGTAGTTTGCACTTCTTACTACTGGATCGGATTGAAACTTACTGGCCCACTGGCTAATAAAAGGCTTTTAGAGCATTTAAGACCCTGTAGCAGATTTGATTCATGCCTGTAACCTCTAGAAGTTGGAATTAAAGGCACTTCAGTGATTGCTAAATCAGGAAATCGATTAAATTTTTAAAATCATTAAAAAATCAGCATTTGCATATTTGCAACAGTAAAGGTCTCCGAAAATACCTGCAAATGATAGGACCAGAAGCAACCTAATAGGGACAAAATCTGTGAAATGTTATTCATTACTGTCTGTACGGACACTGCTACAACACGTAATAATGGGGAGTTGTATCTTTGAACACTGCTTTTTTCTTCCTTTTCTGTTAATTCTTCAGTTGGAAAAAAAAACTTTGAGGAATTTTCACTTTTAAGGCTATCTTGCCCGATTTAAATATTTTGACTCTTGCGATAAATCACTGATAGTGGCTTAAGAAGTATTTAAAAAGTAGCATATTGTTGCCAACCCAATGAGTCATTAAAGGGTTGGATTACCCAATCAAAGACCAGACCTGTTTCAAATGGATACCCTATCCAGCCTGGGTCGGCGAATGTTGGGAATATTTTAATAAGGAATGGGTCTCTGTGACATGACCAATGAATACTCCCTCTAGCTAGGTGCCTGGCTGGGAAGTGCGGCTGTCTCAGACTTTGGGCTGTTAAGTGGTTAATGGCCCAGCCAAGTGCACACCAAGCATAGGATATTTATGCTAAGGAAGTTAACGTAAATTTTTTATTAATAGTTGGATTTTTATGGAGTCTGCTGGCCAGTAAATTCATAAAAATCTTGGATCCGTCAACATCACCAGTAAAGGTAGGCAAATTCTGCAGCATGAAACTGATTCTACCAGTGGGTGACTGAACAGTCCTAGGCCCACGCTCCCCGAGTTAGAATCAAAACATCCTTTAATCTACTCTGAACAATTATGACTGACAGTAGCACTGGTGTGCTAAACAAGATGAGCAATGATGCTCCTCATCTAATTGCTTTGTTACTTCTTTGTTACTTCTACCTTATCACTTCGAAGGACTTCTAATGCCCAGCAAATGTATTCAACCACGGAAGCAAGCCAAATGTACTTTTTCACAGCCAGTCAGATACTATAAAATTTTGTTCAACATTTCAATTCAATTTTTTTTTTTTATTTGTGTAAGTTTGTGGCGATTTCCCACCCACATTTCAGGCCCCAACTGATAACAATATCAACTTGATCCCCATACATGATTAAAAACATTATAAAGGACTCAAGATAGTATCATTAAACATCAACTCCCTCTATGAAGAAATTGATGATCTACGACTTATGATTAATGATTGTAAGCCAGATATAGTTGCTCTTATGGAAACCAAGATATGCCTACACTATTTGTCATCTGAATTGTCAATCCCCGGATACAATTTACACCGTAGGGACAGAACACGTAATGGAGGTGGGTGGTGTTGCAATTTATGTGAACAGCCAACTTTCCAATACACTAGGCTGGAACCAATTTACCACCTTATCAAGAAAAACATTTATGGTTTTAAAAACTGGGTCTTCAATGTTACAAGGCCAATTTTAATAGGTGCTGTGTATAGATCACAAATTGAAAATGACTTCTGCGAACTTTAAAAAATGATACACACTTATTGAATCATTAAATAAGGTAAAAATCCCTGCGAAATATTTGTGTTGGTTGAGTTCAATCATGACCCAATCAAAAACCAAAGAATTCTGATTGGAAAGAACTTGAAAGGACAATGAGTATATTTTAAAATGCAGAACTAATTAATAAACCAACTCGTGTCACTAAAAAATTATTTTAATTGTCTAGACCAATTTGGAACTAAAGAGCTAAAAAATGTATTCAAATAGAGATCGTGGTTGTTGTACTCAGTGACAATCGTTTTATATATACACGCAGAAGGAAAAGGAATTAGAACACAAAACGTGAGCCTAAATCATTGAAGCCCTCTCATATCGTCATTTTGACGAGGGTGCGTTTGTTAATGACTTATGCCATATAGACTGGGTGATGTTTAATATGCCGATTCTTCCGATCAGGTTGGAATAACTTCTTTAAATATTTTTATGCCTGTATGCGTCAAACATGCTCCAATTAAAGAAAATTAAGAGGTTCAAACCACAGCCAAAGTGGATCACCAATGATTACTTATTATTTTATTAAGTAAACTTAAAAAAGTATAATTTTAAAAAAAAAAAAACAATCTGCGGCCGCCGATTGGGGAAAAATCCTAATATTGAGAAATAAACTAAAAAACAACGGCGCATAAGCTTAAGGCTTAGCGATATCCGCAGAAAATCAATGAAAAAAGGTGATCCACGTCGCTCTGGGGCCAAACTCTCAACTATTTTACCAGGTAAAAGTCCAACGATATTCTACTGTGAAAAAACAGGCAAGGCATGGTAAATACAAAGCAAGAGATTGCTTAGAAAAATGAAACAAATATTTCTCATAAGTGTTTAAGAACGTGCCAAAAGTTTTGGAACCCCTCCAGTTCTCTAAATCAAATTAATGCCAAAAATCTGATGACTCAAAAAATTAAATTCCCATTCAAATCTGTGGACCAAGTCTCAAAACCTCTCGTCGATCAATTGATAGCAGGAAGGACACTGGTTTGATGCGTTAGTAGTTGTCTTATCAAAGCAGGGGCTGCGCCCTTGCACGGCCACTAACAAGTTTATTCAATCGAGCTTATCCACTGGGCAGGTTCCCCAACAGTGGAAATGGAAAAATTAGTAGGGTCACACCTCTTTTTAAAGAGGGCTCCAGGACAGAGGTAAGCAACTATCCGCCCAAATCAGTTATTGCTGTGGTCATGAAGATTTTTGAGAGGTTGGTTCATAACCAATTATAATTATCATTTGTGGTTGAAAAAATAGTTTGCTGTCTCCAAACCAATCTGGCTTTAGACCTACACACTCTCCTCCTCACAACATTTAGTGAGCGTGTCGTGAAATATCCTCAGAAATATGGATGCTGGTCAACTGTTGGGGCATTTTTATAGATTAAAAAAAGGCCTTCGGACACCGTTAGCATTCCATTCGGCTTGACAAAATCAATATGTATGGGTTGAAGGTCTGGTCTGGAGATTGATTGGTTTGGATCATATCTATGTAATAGGAAGCAAGCCACAAAAATGATAATACAATCTCAAGTTTTGAGCCTGTGAGGTGTGGCATTCCTCAGGCTCAGGGATCAATCTTAGGACCCCTCCTTTTTAAAATTCATATCAATGATCTACCCCATGTTATTTCCAATGGCACAAAAATAAACGTATATGATGATGGATACAGCAATCTTTTTCTCATCTAGGGATATATGTGATACAAGGTCGTCTTAATGCTGACCTTAAAAGTATCTCATTTTGGATGGAACCAAACAAAGTTAACCCTTATTGCTAAGAAGACCAAATCTTTGCTATTCTTGTTCCCGACCCAAACTGGACCAATCAAACGATCTCAGTCTATTCTTTTTAAAATGATTGTTGTCAAGCTTGATAAGGTAAATACTTGCAAGTATTTAGGCCTCACCCTTGATCAAACCATGAGCTGGGAACCCCACATAAAAATATGTGTGTTAATATCTCAGAAATAAATTGGGCATGTCTACCGTATCAGGGAGTGGATGTCAGCAGATCACTTGAATACAATATAAAAAGCACTAGTGATTCCTCGTCTAAGTTATTGTGATGTTTTATCTGGGGCAATTGTTAATGATACCTCTTCAAAACAGGGTGGAACGACTTCAAAATCGTGCGGGAGGGCTATTCTTAGAGTTCCTGTTAGGACACCCTCAAATATTTACGTAACAAATTAAAAAACTGGCATTATTGTCTGATGTTTAGAAAGAAAAATCTGTGCCTCACTGTGTTTAAAGTCTTGTGGTCGTGTCCAGAAACCTTTCAAAAATTATTTACTTTAGTTAGGGACAACCATGGTCACAATACAAGGGGTAGTTCACATGGCAATATTGCTATTATTAAAACCCACAAACTGAGGCTGGCAGACGTCATTTTGTTCAGGGGGGCTAAAGTATGGAATTCGCTTTCTAAGGATATAAAAGTCCTCTTACAAACCGCCATAGCAGTTTTTAAACAAACAAACTTTTAAAGGTTAATAATTAACAGAGTATTGTTTTGTACTTAACACATTTTTTTGTTAAAATCAGCATTTCCCAACTAATTGTTAGTATCTGCATGTATAATTAAATGCTTGATAATTTCTATTTTGCATTGTTGGATAAATGTGTATTAAATATAAGTTGCAACGAATTATATAAATATCTTGATCAGAAATGTGAGCAAGGGCGGCCCTGCATTCTAGTTTTTAATATTGGCTAGGTAAAAAATATTTAATGTAATTCACATATTGTTTTTATTTGTTTAAGTGCCTCTGTAATATTGATTGTATGATATTATGAATTGAAATATTTGAAGGGTTTATAGTGCTAGTTAGTCTTTGTATATTCTATACGTGTTAATAACTGTATGTTTTTTTATGTTGACCCTTGGCCTCAGGGAAGAACAGAGGCATTGTATTGACTCGCCTGAGTGCCCCAGGGTTAAGAGAAGAAATAAACAAAAACAAACAAAACCAAACATGTCTAGATGTGAGCTGTTTTTTAAATCAAAAAAAAAAAAAAAAAAATTGCCTTCCAAACAGTCCTCGCAGTGGCATAACCAGAGGGGGCGGGGGGCAGGGGCAGCTTACCTGTGTGGGAATCTGTCCCTCTCTTTCAATTCTCTTTCCCCCGTTGGCATTGGGATTAGTGATTTTCTGCAATGCGCCAATTACAGTGAAAACAACGTGGCCTATACTTTACAAACCAACTTTAATATAATTAATGCTTGTCCGGTGATCCCATGAAATATGTGCCCCCTCCCTTCCCCCTCTAAAAAAATATTCCCCCCCATGGCCACTGCCACTGCCGTCTATGGTTTTGTGTAAATAATTTTAAAAGAGGCTTCCACCCCAAAACTCATCTGTAAAGTTCTGCACTGAATTTCAATCGTTTTGATGTGAGGAGAGCTTAAAAACTTCTGTGTAATTAGGTAAATACAAGTGTTGTACATTTATAAATGTACTTTGACTGAAGAATAAATAATTGAGGGAGAAAAGTTGACATTGCATTGTGCTCTAAATTTTAAATATGGCCTCTTGTGGTTGTTAGTCCTTTAATGAAGGAGACTTTTTTACAAACCATCAATGGTGGGTTAAATTCCCAGTGCCACATTGTGTCAAATGATCAGGGAGAATGGCTACTTAAAATGGATCATTATTGAAACATTTTATTTAAAGGGTATCAATTAATTCGAAATTAAAATGCTTTGGGGAAGTATGTGCACTGTATGACACAAATTAAGGGTACCATAGCTCAGGTACAGTACATGTACAAAGTTCAATTCAACAGTGTAGCCGTTTGGCTGGGAGTGCAAAGTCAGATGCAGTGTGATATACCTGGACTTTGATCTCTGGTAATTATACATCTGAGGCACACCTTTAGTACATGTGTCATCGCTGTGTCTTTCAGAACTACATGTACATTTTATGCACACGTGTGCATGTATGTATTATGGTAATACATACATGTAACTTGTTGTTTAAATGAGACAGATGCCATTCTGTGCCAGGCTTCTGCAGCATGCAACTTAGAGACAGGAATAGATCAAAGGTTACCTGCATTTTTGGGGGGGGGGTGTCCAATTGATGTACCTCTATGAGATACATTTGGGCCCTACAAGATTTTGTTATGAAAATAAAACTTAATCCAGATATTTTCAAGTGTCAAATGAGGTGTGTGATCAAAAAAGACATGTAAATGAACATAAAGACACTATCAGTGATTCATCTGAAAGGTTCAAAATATTTGAAATTTGTTATTTTTCAAACTGGAGAATTGACAAAAAAAGGAAGAAAATGGCAGTGTTTAAAGATGACTCTCCATTTAATTATGTGTGCGTTAAGTGTCCATACAAACAGTAATGACTAATGTCCGATTCTGTCCATATTAGGTTGCTTCTAGCCTTATCATTTGCAGGATATGTTAGGGTACCTGTACTTAATATACAAACATGCAAAAATCTATTTTTTTTTGATTCTCTGATTTAGCAAATCACTGATAGTGTCTTTAAACATAGACTCAATTTTTTAAGAAAACCCCAACAAAAAACTTCCAAAACAGTAATGATTGTAACAAAAATTGTATATAATCTATTGATTCCAGCAAAGAACTTAAGGTGGGATTATAATAGGATTTTCTACAATTCTTGCGATTTTTCAAAACTTGGGGGATTATAATCAGGCTTCATATTACAATTTTAGAATTACACGTACCAGTGCATGTAAGTTTGAAAATTTACAGCACAGTGTGAAAGTTACATGCACAGGAATGTAGACATGTGAATATTATACTACTTACATTCCTATCAGACTTGGGAATGTTTAGGCTATTGAGAGTTGGCTCAAAATTTCATTATTTCAACATTGAATTACATTCTATGAAATAAGCTAAAATTATATATTTTATAGAATCACAAAGTTTTAATTTTCATGAACATGCACAAGTGCATGCAGGATACAAAAGTTACATGCACAGAGAGAAAGGTACATGCACAGAGGGAAAGTTACATGCACCCGTGCATGCTTGCACCTGGGTAATTTGAATCCTGATTATAATTGATCATGGGACTATACTTGGTACGGTAATTTAATAAGCTCTGGTGCTGTATTCACATGTACCATGGCTCGAAAAAGTGGGGAATTTGGGAAGCTCCTTCCCAGGAAAGTTGGCCTTTTGGAGGGAAACTTGGCCATTTGGAGGGAAATTTATACATTACATATGATATACTGGAAAATCTGAGGGAAATGCGACTCTCTTCCCGGGAAATTTACATTTTTTCAACCCCTGCACATATACATGTATGTAATCTGATTGAGCAGATGTATATCATTTGTCAGACAAAATTCAAATTCAGTTTTCAATTGTGCTTTGTGTCATTTTCTGAGCTAAATTTGCTGAAAAACAATCTCAAATGGACAATGACACCTGTTAGATATTAAAGGGGAATGGTCCAATTAAGTATAAAGTTTTCATTTTCATTCGCTCCTTGCACGGTCTAATGGCGATGAAACAAAAGCGAGGTGGTACCCGCACGATCGGAAACGAAAGCGAGACGCATTAAAAGGACGCTTTGTTTACGCTAGTAACAAAGATGGCCAATGCACTTCGTTCGCCTGTTTGGACCAAAAGTCTAAGTAATTTACCAAAAATTAATCGCCAAACTATTGATGAAATCATTCGTAAACATTCCAAAACACCTAAAACATCAACGCAGAAAGGCTATCACTTCTTTACCGGTAGTTATGTCCATGATTTTGAAGGCAAGTTTTCTGATCATGCACCGAGTGGAAAACATGGAAGTAAGGTTTGTTTACACAGAGTGTAGCGCCAGTAGCAAAAGTTGACCAAAGTATGAGCAAAATAATTGGAAATTCTTAGCAATTTAGTCTACAAATATTATTTCCTGGAAACATTTCATAACATGGTAAGAATGTCCTTCACTCAAAAACCCCATCTGAAAAGTTTCAATCCATTTTGATGTGAGAGCTATAGAAACATGATTTTGTGAGCCCCATAGAGTAGGGCCTACTGTGTAAAATTAATATTGGTCAACCAAAAGTGAGCACATTTTCGCTCATAACTTCCAAACCAAACATCCTTTAGCCCTAAGATTTCACTGGGTAAATGAGAAAAATAGTAACTTCTGATACCAAAATTTTGCACACTTCGGGTAAAATCTGAGGTTCTGGGGACAAGGTTATTGCGATCTGGCCATGGACCTTTAATTTTACATAAATGTATTTTTCCTGAATTGACTAATCTCATCTCTGCTAATCTCAATCATTTCCCACAACACTTTATCGAAAATGACAGGAGTAATAGGTCAGAGGTCAAACTTGCCTGATGACATTTTTTCTCTCTTCACAGAGCACTGACGAGTGTCCACCATGTTCGACGAGAACCGCAAGGTGTGGGTACCCCATGCACACGATGGCTTCCAACTGGGCCGCATCGTGGACATTGGGGCTGAAACTGTCACTGTGGAGCTTCTATATGACAAAGGAAAGGTATGGAGAAAAGATAGTAATAATAATGTGCAATAATAATATATCTTCTATAGATTCCTGCCATTTGATTGGATAAAATGAGGGTATTGTTCTAATAATACCCTATATATTTTAAAGATTTATTGCAAATGTTCCCAGAAACCTTTTATCCCCCTGGCTTGAAAAGCAGAAGGGGGATTTTGCAAGAGTACGCATATGTGTGTGTGTTCATTCCAGTTTGGTTAGGTTTTTTTTCAGGTCGTCTTCAAAAAGTTGAAGTCTGATTTAAACCAGACTTGGGGTTAAGGTGCTGAAGGGGTTCCTTCATTTGTGGATGATGTCAAAGGTCATCTAAAGTCATGTTGTAGGTGTGTGTGTTCCGGTTTGGTTAGATCCTTGTTTTTCAGGTCTTGTTCAAAAAGTTGAAGTCTGATTTAAACCAGTCTTGGGGTTAAGGTGCAGTAGGGGTTAATTCATATATGGATGATGTCAAGGGTCATGGACAAAAGTTAAAGGTCATCTGAGGTCATGTTCCATACTGCCATCTTGCCAGGGGGATCATGCAAGTTTACTTGCTGTACATAAAGGATAGGCTGGTATTCTGAAAGAGAGTGTAACTTTAGACCTGGGTTTAAACCAGGGTTAGTCCTACATGAGTGGGCCTTTTTCCTTTCAAAATACTGTGAAAGTTAAATGTAACGGGTGAGAATATTCCTCATCCAGGAGGAATTTTCTCACCTTTTACAACAAATTTTAGAGTATGTTTGAGAAAGTTATTTCCATCACAATCCTTCAGGACTGTGATCTCAAAGTTATATTTCCCTCCATTTACTACCGCGACAGACGGGACCTAATTGTGTTTCGAGAACCGCCTTGTTTCAATGACATAGCAAAGATTTTTATTTCGCTTGTTGAAGTTCTGTTGTCTTGTTTTGATGCTTTTTCATCTTTGGGTTTGTAAAAAAATGTAAACAAAAATCATGGGTCGGTTGGCAGATTTTTTTGTGGGCTGCCAGCTGTAGCTGGAGGACCACTTAGCAATCCATTGTGCATGTGTATGTGTGGATGTATGTGTGTATGGATGTGTGTTTCACTAAAATGTTAAGTTTTTTGTAAAATTGACATTATTTTTTTTAAAATTGACCTCAATTGAAAAGTTGAAGTTCAATTGGAACCAAACTTGTGTCATAGGTGCACCATGGGATCCCTCATATGTTGATGAGGTCAAACATCATATGCCAAGGTCAAAGGTCGTATGAGGTCAAGTTGAAAAATAGGCTAAAATGTAAATTGACCTCAATTGAAAAGTTGAAGTTCAATTGCAACCAAACTTGTGTCATAGGTGCACCAAGGTCATGGAGTAGACTACAGCTTATATTAAGCCGAGAACCATGAAATTTGAGTTCATTTTGTGCTAATTTGCTTTAAAATGTTTGGTTTTTCTAGGGTCGGTCAGGTTACGGCAAACAAACTTTTTTTTTGCCTTACAGAGGTTCTGAAATAACTGAAGAATCGCACAGGTGTCTGTGCTACAATGCAATCCTTGATCTCAGTCCTGATTCCTTTGCTCAGAGTCAAAGGAGGCTGTATCTCAGTCCAGTAACTTGCAGGAGCCAAGTTCAATCTCATTTTGAATGCTGACATTACTGCCTTTCTGTGATAGACTCACATACATTGAAAATGATGAAAATGTTAACAAATTGATGAAAAGTAGTTCTTATGCATCTTGGGACATATTTGTTCAAGGGAAGTAGCAAAACATGTTATTTAAAATGAAAAGTCAAATTATTATAATATTATTAGAATTGGCTAAAAATGCCTTATTTGTGGAAACATTTGACAGAAAAGGACGAAAGCTGAATAAAATTGATGTTTGAACAAAATTAAGGATTAGGATTCAGTTTTGCATGTATGCAGTCATGATTCTCTCTATGTGTGGGACCGATGGCTAACATACCTTCAAAAGGACGGGGTATTTCTCATGGTTCATTTGTCATGTCCAAGAACTATGGGGAGATTAGAATTCCAGTTTAATCAATTGTTAAGTATACAAATACTGTTAAATCCCAACAATGGATCTGCTGGATTTGAATGGGGACCTCCTGCAACAGAGGCGATATCCTAACCTGGGATCACGCTCTCCTTTTGACAATTGTAACATCTCAGGGGTTGGTCCTGCTGACTTCTATCGTGTTACTTTTTAATGTCATTTTTTTTAAAAAAGTACTCAAAAAGGTTTACTCTCATCTTTATTCTCAGAGTGTGACAGCACATATTGATGGGTTTCCCAGGCAGAAGACGATGAAGGAGAAAACAGTAGACGATACTGTAAGTTAATGGTTTGCTCAATGCATATATGGCTAATGTTAATTCTTTCTATATTGCCTCATATTGTTAAGTTTCTTCAGTAACTCTTCCCCAAATAATACATAGAAACACAAATTCCGTGATGAAAATAGTACAGATCGGCAAACCCCTCTATAGTATACAAACAGTAAAGCAAAAAACAGTTCAAGGAACAATTCTCAAACCGGTTTAAATCAATTCCAAAAGTAGTTGCTACACAGGAATTTCCATACTTAGAGTTGTTCATTTTACTCTGAGTGCGGTTGTAAATCTTAAATTATTTACTACACTTTCTGGCACATAGGGGACAAACTTGAGTGATCTGCCAATTTATGTGGTAATTTCATTCACTGAACAATAAAAGTGCCGGTCGGCAACCTTCAACTCACCTTCTGTTCTGGTCGGTGGGAGCACGTTGCAGGTCTGGATGGCCGCAGTCAGCATAGCTCTTATCCTGTGCATTTGTCAAAAAACAGGGGGGAATGTTTCAAATGCGTTAGATTCATATCCCATGCCTGCATGAGAAGAACGAAATGACAGAGTAGATCCAACTGTTGGCACTACGAAATGTGATGTGATTTTGAAAAACCCATCGGACTCGCACTTGGTAAGTTTCGAGAATGCTGCCTAATGGCTTTTTTTTTTTTTATGCCATTTGGTTTAGCTCCTAGAAACAAGTGAGCAAGACAGTAATAAATGTTGCACATTACATGCCATACGATTTACTCCCATGTACCCATTCCATTGCTGTCTTCTGGAAAGCGACAGGTGGAATCAAAAAAGAATTAAACTGACAGGCCGGCAGTCTTGAAAGTGACCAAGTGCAACATCTGACAGGTTTTTCCATCGCGATAATAAGGTTAAAAAATGGAAACATTTTAAAAACATTATATAGAGTATGCAAATATTACATCACAACAGCAACAAATGGACAAGGTTGTGCATGTCTTCCAGCAAAAATTCCAGGAGTACAATGAACCACCTGTTTGTTTCTCACAGTTGCAGCTTTCATACAGAGTGATTTATTTGTTGTCATGGAATTTGTGCAGAGTGTCCCTGTACCCTGTCCCCCAACAAAAAAATTCAGGAGTTACCTACCCATCTGTTTGATTTGACATTGCCTAGATTATCTACAGGTGCTGATTGTTATCCTGGCATGGAATGTGTGTAGCGTGTCCCTGTCCACCAACAAAAATTCCAATAGTACAATAAACCACCTGTTTGATTCGACAAGTTGCAGTATTTATTAATTCAACAGGTGCGCCAAGTTCTGGAATGTGTGTCATACATAGAGCTGGAAGTTACCGTTTAATTCCTATCCGTTTACACGGTCTGTACCTCCGTTCGTTTAAACGTTTAACGGTCATTACATAGTACCGACTGCGATTTGGCGCTTCACGCAATGCAATTCTTGCACATAAATCGTAGTAATCGGGTTACCCGGCGTTTGCATCGATCATAAATATCATCTATTTGAACAGATATACAAATGTTGGTGGTACTTACCTATGTTATGTTTTAATACAAATGAAAGCAGTTGATATCCCAAAGATCGACAAAAACAAATCAATGTGGGAGCTGCCATTAGCGCTGTCATTTTACCTTTTTTGTAGATCCTCTGTATTGAAAGCACCGCATAATTGGGGCCGTGTTATGCGGTGTATATGCCGTAGTCGCTCCACTCACGTGACGAACTTCATAAACGGGGGATTTCCCTTTGTAAAAGTCGGAAACCCTTTCTAGAAGAAGCATTGGAACTGGTAATTTAACTTTTCCCTGACGGCGGGGAATTTTGGTGAAATTTGACTCAGCATTAAAATACTACTGAAAAAAAAAGTTAGTAGGGTGTGCTGACGTGTAAACGTGTTGAATTTCTAAACGTTAGTGAGGCTTTCTGTTAGTGTAAACGTTAAAGGATCAGTAACAGCACTAGTCAGACACAAATGGCAACTTTCCCCATATATTGCATACTCTTTTGCAAAGTACAAATTGCTGCGGATGGGTTCGGATGGTTTGATCAATAGTTTATCTTTCTTGAACGGGACTTCTTGAAAAGTTGCCAGGAGACGTCATCAACAAAGGGGTATATGGGACTCCATGGCAAACTGGATCACAAACCTTTGGATACAAATTCATGTCATAGACTTATCATTGTGGTCAGTTACAGTTTCATCATGAATCAGGACTGGAAAGCATAATCCAGTTGATTAGTGATAATACGATTACAAATAAAAGCACTTTGATGGCAAATTATAGATCAGTGGGAAGTCTTCTTCAGTTCTTGTAAGTTGCTTGATCAGTCTCCGCGTTTTCTCCATAGGATCCCTCGAAGTGGCCATGAATAAAAACTTAATTTCTTTGACCTGGATTTGAACCTGGGTACCACCTCATAATATCAATCATAGAAACAATGGGGTAATTTAGTATGTATGAAGGGAGGAGGAATTTTGTAGTTCCTTAAGTAATGGCTATTGATATGTAACATACATGAGTCAAAAATGCCTTTGTCTAATCGTCATCAATTCTACTTGACTCAACTAGATAGTCATGTGACATTCATTGCTTTCATTTTCATGCTTGCTTGCTCTACTTGACCTTTGACTTTTCGCTAGGTGGCGTGGATGACAATTGTAAGTGTGGATTTTGCCACCGCACGCATTTTTTTTTTTTTGTGGGGGCCGTGGATGACCAGTCCGTGTTGCTGTTGTGACATTCAATTTTAAGGGCAAACTGATTTGTGAAAACAAAAATGCACAATGTGTGACAAAAGTATTTTTTCAGACTGATCAAATTACAAATTAAATTAAAAAGTATGAAAACCAGGATCACTTTGACCTTCTGTAAACTCATTGATGAATCCTTAACCCTATCAACCAAAAATACTAAAACTCACTGAACTGAGATTACAAAAATGACCAAACCCAAGATGCAATGAGTCATCGGACAAAACACACAACTTGGCACAAGATGCACGGCTGCGAACGGACACCCGTGGCTTACCATCCCTGGTCATGGGACGGTGCGGGTGGGTCCTGGAGTTCGGAAACACGCCCAAGATGGCAATCTTCTTTACTTCTATCCTTTCCCCTTCCCTTCCTCTCGAGAGATAGGTTAGAAAACAAAAACAGTGTTAGGGTTAAGAAAATTGTAGGATGTTGGAAGAATAGAATCTGGGGCACGTAGCAGTTCATCAAGAGTCGATGCCCCAGATTTTGTCTTCTCACAAAAATCTGTGCCTATAGATTTGCTATGTATTTTTAAAACCTATGGATTTAAAACCTAAAAATCCAGAAGTGGACCTGGACTGACATAATTAAACCTTTGTGAAAATAGTCTTAAAAGTTGCAGAAAGTAGCAGTGGTTAGGTATGTGGATTAGATGTTAAAAGTATTTTAAACACTGGAAGTGACCAAGGGGTTTTCAATCCGGTGGTGCCCAAGGGGGGGTGTTCCATGGGACCCCCCCAAGGGAACCACTTCCCGGGGAATTTTTTGGATGAAATTTATACCACATGAGAAGGTTCATAAGACAACCCCAAATCAGCAATAAAAACTGAAGTTGGTTATTGGCTGCCCCCCCCCCCCCCCCCCCACCCAAATTTAGGGGCAAACATTGTTTCAAAACACACAAAAAATGGGAAAAAAGACAAAATTCAAATGAGCTTTGTGCGTACATCAAACTTTTTGAAAACTTATTTTATGTTGAATCTACTCTAGAAGACCCAAATAACATATTTTTAACACAAAGCTTGCAGTTTTAGGAATACTGTATTTTTACGGGGGTTGCAAAATACATGTCATTTCCCATAGACTTTGTACAGTAACGGTTAGCAACGTCCACAATGAAATAAAAAATTGTTTGTTTTCAGAACATAAAGGTGATTATTTTACGGTTACTAATAAGTTGTTTACTTTTATGTATGTGTGACCAAATATCAGCAAAAAAAATAGGGCTGGTTCTTTGATTTTTATAAATTTCTCAGATGACTTCGTTAGGACCCAAGGGGGGCGGTCCATGGGACCCTCCCTAATTACCTCATTAACGCTTGGCCATTTTAATTATTTTGGTATGAAGCAAGCGCATTTAAAAGTCAGAAAATTACAAAAATTCGGTGCAAAAATCCCACGCGTAAAGCGGCCAGCACGAAAAACAAAAATTTGGAGGGTCCTAGGGAACCCCCCCCCTGGTCACTTTTAAGTGTTAATTTAAACCACAGATTTATCTTGAATGTATGGTGGTCCGCTATAGGGTATCTCAACGGTCCCACCACATCTAAGGTCAAATAAACAAAAAAGATGTGTTTTGGAAAAAAAGGAAGGAGGCCTGACTTTTTTATTTTTTATCCAAACATAGGTGACAATTCCCATATTTTCTCATATATTTACCATTGCATTTGCAGTGGTGCTGTCTGAACTTATGAATAAAAAAATATATTAGGAGTTATATAAAAACTATACACTTAGGACAAAGTGCTTTTAATTTTTTCTGCTGTCACTAGAATAATACATTTCACTATTGAACAGGGTTGAACCGAATGCTACCCCTAAGCTCCCCATTTATACCTGGGTTGAATTGAGACAAGCCAGATAAAAGTTGCTCCTGCCAGGAAACAAATATGATTGGCCATGGTTGGCTTGAACTCGCTCCTTGCAGTCAAGTGGATTGATCACGAGCGGAGGCTTTTTTAATATCAGGTAGACCCCTCTTAATGATCACTAAACCTGTTAAAAGTGGTTGAATTTCAGTGTATATCGTGCCTTGGTGCATAGCTCCATCTCCAATAAAAACATAACAATTCGTTCAAGCACTTTGTAATAAATCCCTTTGGTAAAATTATAAACTGCCTGGTTGTGTCAATAGTAAGCCTAATGGTGTCAAAATAGCATAATGAGACCATAGACGAGACAACTGTTATTATCGGGTGACCTTGTGTAAAATTAGTCATGTTTTATGGGGGGTCTTTGATTTTTGGTTAGCGATGGGATTTATAAGCGAGCATGCGGACTATTATAGTGTGATACAATAATTTAAATAAAAGATCATATTCAGTATAAATTACAAAAGTTCTCCCTCCCCTTCTCTCTCTCTACTCTCTCGTTCTCTCTCTCTCTTCTCTCTTTTCTCTTTCCTTGTCTTGCATTGTGTGTTATTTGTCAGTTATTCCTGTGTTTTGTGAATGTGTGTGTGTCTCATATTCACAATGCTCCTCAGCAAACTGGTTTAAGCTGTGCAATAATTTTTGAAGTACTAACATCGGGTTAGTATTTTTACCATTTTGATCAGTCATTGTCAGTTCTATCATGTAAATTTGAATGGAGAGGACAGTAGTTGTGTCTTAATGTAGTTTGTCTGACTTTACCAGACTTGGGGCATTCACATGTAATACATGGAGTTGTGCACTTGTGAGGATTTGAATCCAGTATGTTGTTCATGAATTGGGAGATGGATTATCTGTACATTATGTCTGCACAGATTGGTTGATGTTAAGTTGTAAGAGAAAAACAAGTGTGTTTTCAGTAAGTTGGGCTCATTGTGTACAGAATAGTTCAATTATTGCAGTTGATAAATATTACATCATTTTTTTTGTACAAAATAATCCTTTACATATTTTAAAATGGTATCAATTATGAATCAGGAATGATGAAGCTGTTGGTTTTGTTTGTGTTCTGTTATGTTTGTTTTGTCTTGTTTGAAGCCCTCCATCAGTGATTTTCCTTCAGATGTAAATTAAATGACTGCACCTCGAAGCTTTGTTTGATGCGAAGGTTTTGCATTGTGGTGGAGGATGAGTTTTCCCTTTTCATGAGGATAAAAGAAAATAGAAAAAGATGGCTTTTAATTACATTATCCCAAGGTTTCCCAACTGAGAATGGGGTCGCCGCAAGCTAAGTGTCAAGAACCTGGGGTCTCGGGACAACAAGTGGGAGGAAACCCGTGCATATACCTATGCACTACTGTATAAGTAGATATGTTGCCCCACAAGTGGCTTTTCTTTTGCAAAATTTCGCCGAATAATGATAAAACTGGAAAAATAAACACTCGCAAAAAAAATTAATGTACTTCAAGAATGCTGAGAAATGGCTAACACCCAAAACGTACGGAACCGCATCCAACTTCACGGAGTCGAAATTTTATAAAAGTAATAAATTTTTAACAAAAAAAACTTTGGGCAAATATTATATCCCACTATATATTCTGCTAATAACAGTTTTAACACTTGTAGTTTTTTCCATAAACAAATATTTGAGAAATTGAAAAAGAAAAACCCGCTCGAGACAAAAATCACGCCGCAAGCCGGCCAAGGGTACAAAAAAACTAATGCCCCGATCTCAACCTTCACCTACCTGAAATCTAATGGTCGTTCCTGTGCATTTTGCCATTTGACCCTGATTTTGTGGCATTGAAGATGGTGTTTGTGTAAGAGATGAAATATAAGCAGCCCCTGATAGTTATTTGTTTACTCGTACTGTGAAATGGCTGAATCGCAGCATCAGCCCATCAGAATCACGCTTGAGCTTGTAGATGAAGATCTGAAAGAATCAGGATGCAGCTCAAAGGGCTTAATACCAAAGGCAGGTAAAGTACAACGTGAAGATATTCGAGGCTTATAATTGACATCAATGGAGCGGCCATCTTGCAGGCCATGTAAAACGGCTGAATTCGGAGCTGCGATCACGTGAGTAAATGAAATGAAAGAAAAATGTACGCCTTTGACGACAAAAAATTGGCAAGAAGTCGATTTACGGTGATCCGTTTTGACTCCAACATCACGTCTCAAAACAAGAAAGGTTGATTGGTTAATTATTCACAAGTTGCACCCTAAGTTACACAATATTGTTAAACAATGCATGCCTTTGCATGCCCACGCCATGGCTACACATGCCATCCTGTAGAGGGAAAATATAGGGGTCACTATTGAATCATCAAGTTTAATCTTTAGCTCAGTTCAATAGCTCCCCTTAGTGTTTTGGATCCAAATCATCTATCTGCAAAGCTAATTTGTTCAGAAAAAAACCAATTACCTGCTTTTTGGTGCACTGTCAACGAAAATCGGCATGATGCTAGCGCCGCTGTCGAGAGTGGCTCTTACCATGCATCGACACTACCTCCCTTTTATGCATTCTGGGCTACGGAGGCAAATGTGAGGCGTCCAAATCAAAGCGTATGCAAAGCGCGTATCCCGTTTATTGTACTGGGATCCTTGACACTTGACACGCTAGCCCACGAGGCTTACGCTGTTTCCATTAGGTGGGCATACGCTCGACAAAAACACTTCGTTCTCCACATTTCGATAGTCGTCTCTATCCCCTGTAGAGTTTTTCGGATTTAAAAATAACAGAACGCGATGGGAAAATCTTTTAAAAAATCAACCAATGAGCGCTCACTTTGTCTTGGGAGTTTGGTTCCATGATTTCTCACAATGGCAGCCATTTCTTCGCAACCCTCCTAGTGTGTCAGTTTGACCCCGTAATTTCCCTCATAAATCGAAGCCCTGCCCTCCCTCCAACAATTTAACCTTTATTTTTTTCTAGTTAATGGATCTATAGCTCCGTGATACAGGTTATACGATAAAAATTGACTCATTTTAGTGGTTGTTCGAGACAAAAACATTGCGAAAATAGTTTGTTTTTAGCACTTCAAAAATTGTATTCAACTTGTTATTTTACCCCATAATTTCCATCATTATCGAAGCCTGCCCCTCCTTCCAACGATTTAAGCTTGTTGGAAAAGCTTAACAGGAGCTAGTCAAATTGTCGGGTTTCTCGCTTAAATCTGAGGGAAAATAATTTTTTCTTCCTATATGACCGGGGACCCCAACGACAGGATCATGATCACGATGATATAGGCCTGTGTTAGATCCTGGCTTAGAATGTTCTTTGACATCAGATGACAAGAATATATAATATTCGGTAGTATAAAACAAATATTGAATGCTTTTATTCGGAGCCGTTGAAACTATACAGGCCCTCGGTGATCTCGTAAAAGGTACTCGGGAATAGTATGGTTTCGAGATCACCTGGGGCCTATAGTTTCAACCTGCTCCTCATAGCATCCAATATTTGTATATTAAGCACTGGCGTAGCGGTGGTCTGTGACAGGCGCGGATCCAGGGGGGAAGGCAGAGGGGGGGGTGCGGGCGCCTCCCTGTAATTCTGCAAATTCTGCAAAATCAGCCCATTTGAAGCTATTTTGCAACCAGTTAAATTAACAGCTTTCAGGCCCCCCCCCCCCCGGTTCAATTTTGACATTTTTCAAATCATGGATCCGCATTGGTCTGTGAGGTGATGACAATGCTTTCAGTTTGGTGAATGCTGGCAGGGAGTTGGCATCCTTGTTCATTCTATGAGAATGAGAAAAATATGAACTTTCTCTGAAACCAAAATCTCAATTTTGTAAAGTGGGGGACAAGGTGTCGAATGGGTCTTCACCCACCTATGTAGTATTTTAACAGAGGTCAGAGTTTCATTCAAGTGAAAACAGATTAGAGGCAGCTTATTACTTTGCAGGTGTTTTTGAATTACCGGGCATGTCTCTACTTAACATCAATTAAAACATTTGCTTCTAAAATCCAGGAAACATACATACAATTGATTGAGAACTTCATCATTCATGTTGAAGATGGATATGCATCTACTACAATAAAGATGTGGTGTTCTTCTTAACCCCTGAGGTCACTGTCCAATTTGATGGGCTCTAAAAATATCAATAACTTCATTGGTTCAACCAATCAAAGACAGGGTAGGAA
Organism: Ophioderma brevispina; assembly: GCA_023653785.1. Lineage (NCBI taxonomy): Eukaryota > Metazoa > Echinodermata > Ophiuroidea > Amphilepidida > Ophiodermatidae > Ophioderma > Ophioderma brevispina. Next base: position 2,141 of record JAMKCH010015059.1, on the reverse strand, counting down.
AAGCTTTAAAGGTTTTTGTACAGGCAGCAATTGGATGTCTTCAGGGTATATTCAGTAATGAGCCCAATCACAGATACGTAAGAAAAGTGGTCGACCGCAGGGGTTTAACGTGCAACGAGAGAGTTTCAACTAACGTGTCCCGAAAAAAAAAGTGGAAAATCTGATTGGCCAATGCTGTCAAGCTTTATATCAAAAAGATCCCAACCTGTAAGGTTAGCTGGAGAAAACCATTCTTTGGTACAAAATTTGTGAAATTTCTAATTCACTCGTATAGGAGCAAATACAAAATTCGGCCTATGATTTCTATTGAAATATAAGAATCTACCAAATCGCCTTTGTTTTCATTTTAAGTTATTTCTGTAACCAAATGAAAGGGTAGGGAATTTTTGAGCATCTAATCTATGTGAAAATACTACATCTCACAGAGAAAAATATGGAATTACTTGAAATCCTGGTGGACCTAATGGCCAAGCGAAATCCTAGAATTTTAGTCAGACCAATTAAATCATTAATAAGAGGACCAGATAGAGGTAACGTATAGCAATATTAACAGGCCTCTGGTAGCAGGATCTGGAAAGTGCCAAGAAAGAGTAAGACCTATAGTCAATGAATTGAATGGAACAATTATACATGAAATACATGGGATTCAATTTTCAAGGGGCATTTTGTGATCCACAACCTCGTCCCCTGCATGACCTAATAAAAAGTTTAGATTTTTTGATATCGAACCATTAGGAATAGTAATCCATGTGTTACCCAATTGTATGTGCAAATTTGGTTGTATCTGTAAGAAAATTCGGCAATTTTGTATTCTGTCGTTAAAGGACAGAAAATCATAGCACAGTGGCTTATGGATGCTGTGAAAACAAGCAATGATCATAAAACAAAACACAAGATGGGATCAACTCAAATTGTGAATAGCTTTTCTCAAAGGATATCTAGTGAACAATGAATAAAATAGGTGCTGAATTCACGAAATGCCATTTAATTGTATTTAAATTTTAAAAAACACTTTTTGTGTAATAAAATGAAAAAAAGTAGTGATGCATCATTAGTTTGGGATATCTCACGGAAGCCTTTATTTTTTTTTCCTTGGCTTAACCCAAGGGGATATTATAATGTTGCAAACATCCTTCGTATGTCAGAGTCAAATGTTTTATGCCTACGTCAAAGGCATATGGTCATGCGTAATTATGCCACATTTAAGTCAGCGAGAGCAAGAGCCCAAGTTTTGGCCTGTTGTTTTTGTCAAGTAGGCAAGTATAGGACTTGTTTTATGCTTCCCCATTTAACATTGTGTAATGTTAACTTCATTTTAGATTGAACAGGCATATAGCATGTCCCATGTATATAAACAAGCTTCTAGTTGTCTGCAAATCAATTGGGCACTGTCAAAACAGATTGGTTTTGATATGGGAAGCGAGTTGGTAAATGTAATGATGTCATCCTGGCGAAACCCATGGGGAATAGTATAATGTGGCAAAACATCTCTGCGTATGTACATACGGTTCACATGCGTCTGCCTTACTCACATGTCATACGTCATATGTCCAATTTAGAGAATAACCGATACAATCGGTATTTCTGAATCGGGCCGATGATGACCTTATCGGTTTCGGATCGGTTTATCGGAAAAGTTTTCTCATTTTTTCCCAATGTTCTATGCCGATTAATTATTATCAAAGGGGTCCAAACTTTAATTAAATTGTTCCAAACTGATGGCCAAACGGTGTTGAAAATTAAATCGAAAATGAAAAATCAAGTATTCTTTCTGTACAGAAGAGTATTTTATTCCTAACTTACTATTTCCCGTTTATTGGTTTACCTAAATCGATCGGCTACTTATGGAGCTTCTGACTGTCGAAAAAGGCAATGATATGCCAAAAAAATACACAGAAAAAATCGAAATCGGCAATGACCGATTTGATTTTTAAAAGCTGTAAAGTTTAACAGTATTAGGGTGATCGGGTGGACCACGATCCACATTTAAGTCAGCGAGAGCGAGAGCAAGAGCAAAGAGCCAAGTCTTACTTGTATTTTGTCCTGTAGGCAAGTATAGGAATGTTATGCTTCCCCCATTTGACATTGTGTTAATGTTAACTTCATTTGGATGAACAAGCCTCTAGCTATTGTACATGTAT
>JAMKCH010015058.1:0-25397 GCA_023653785.1 Ophioderma brevispina | reverse complement strand
CAGTGGTTTTTATTCTATATTCCATCATCTTATGCACCACAAACCCTTAAAACAACAGCTTTTAGACAGGCGGTAAACTTCAGCATGATTAAAGCGTGGACCTTTGCCATTTTTGAGGGGTGCGTCGCATCCCCCACACCCCCCTGGCTAGTACGGCCCTGGATAGAGACAATAGTTTTTTATATGACCCCGAAATGATGAGCTTTGGTAGCCTACTTTGAAGAATAATCATAAATTACTTCAAACTACAATTATAATTGCATTCTAATAGATTCTTGGACTTTCACCAACACTGTAAAAAATCCACCGTATTTTTTCGGTGAAACCGTAAAATTTACGGTACATGCTTTTACGGTAAAATGCTGGCAACTCAGTTTACCAGGGGGTCCGTTTCCCCCGAAAGTGGTCGTACGACATTCGTAGCCTCTTTCTATCGCAAACTTTGCGTAAAGTTCACACTTACGACATTACTGCGTTCCCGAAACTGGCATGCACTTAAGAATTTTTTCAAAACTTACGAAAAATCTAACGTCCTTGTCGTAACCAGCACGTACGCTTTTTCCACGACTGTTCATGCGTTCCTGAAACGTAACTTAGTCGCATGATTATCGTAAAGTTACGCGAATGTCTACGTCTACTCAGAGTTTACGTAGACTTTGCCATATAACGATACAAGTTGATATCATGGACATAATGGAGGAGCTAGTATTCGTGATTTTATTTGGAAAGGGGATGAGAGGCTGGGAGATGATTGTAGGAGATTTATCCAACCATTCGGACTGTTTTGCGACCCGGGTTCACTCTTGTGTTTGGTGTTGGTGGGTGGTGTTTGTGGGGGGGGGGGGGTTGGTAATGGTGGTGGGGTGTATTGTGTGTAGTATGTGTTTTTTGTTTTTTTTTCGCTCAGTGTCACCCAATGACCGATTTTAAAACTAATTTTAAGTAATTATGGAGAAGGCCTATTCTCTTTTCGAATTGTCTCAAAATTTCAAACTTCCTTTTTTAAATGACAATATGCCTCGTTTGTGTATTTCAACCTCCCATTGTAGGGGCATGTCTCCAAAAGAAGACTCCGAGGTTTCAGCACATCACCGTTACCTCCAAAGTTGAGTGGACCCCTTTCCCCCAAGTTGATTAGGTTAGGATTAAGGAGTACAGCATGTCTAAATTGTGAAACCTGATATAAAATGTAGGGTTATTTTCTCATTTAATGAGTAATAGACGTGTTGTTTCTCTTCTGTACTGTAGGGCTAGGATGAACACGTCACACGGTATCGCTATTATGTAAGCTTAAAGGCACTGGGCCCGTTGTAAGGGTATTGAGAAAAAATTTCTTTGTATAATTATTATGACACCTAGCTCCGACCGCATTGACATGAAAGGAACATATTATCGTAAGGTGTTGTTTGCTAAATAAGGTTTCAAATTGCTTAAATTACCGTCTACAAGAATTACTGTTCTTGTGCATGCAGATATTAACACACACTATATTAGCAATGTTATCTAATGACTACTAAAACTAAATGGCCTATACCCTATTGGTGTCCTTCTGAAGATATACAAAAATGTACCACAACACCGCGGATTTTCCCCAAAGCGCCATATACGTGTTATGAAGAGTGGGGTCATGAGTGGATGATAACGCTGTTAGAGTAAGGGTTGGGTGCGCAGCTTGTAGCATCAAGGGTTACAGCCAGACAAAGTAAAACCCTCTAACCTGTTTGCTAAAAGTAAACAATAAATAATGTTATGTCAGGTTATCATGAAAACTGGAACCCTCTAACAAGTATATTTTTCATTCCTCAAAACAAAATCTTAAATCTGCAAATTTAGATACAAAAATATCAGGTGACGAATAAAAAAAATATTACTTGAAATCAATATTTCCAAGAACCATATCTTTAATGCCTAGATTGACCCTCCTGGCACCTCTTGTTATATGGCCTATGTTAGATATTTATTGAGGAAAACTTTACAATACCGAGCATATGGTGGCCAAGCATGTTATTATGTATTGCATCTTGCAGTAATTACATTTAAAAAGTTATTGGGAGCGCTGACATGTTAACAAACACGATCTGAGTTTTAAATTATATTTTAGAATAAGGAAAGGCCCCTCCCGAATTCGATTTAAAAAAAAAGAAAATAACAAAATAGAGTAATGGATTACATCTAAATTGGTCCAGCAATGAAATAAACAGCTCTCACTGAAAGTTACTATAATTAAAACATTTACTGAACTAATTATTAATACCCGTATGAAAAAGTGAAGCACAGAAGCTACATGAAGCAAATAAAAATCTATTGACGATTTTTAACAAACACACACACACCGCGAACAAAAAAAATGAAACGACTAGACCAAGTTGATCGCCAATCAAGCGAATCCCCTGTCCAATTTTTAATACTGTTCTATAGATACCACACAATACAATCATTCATACCTGATTATAATAGGCACATGGTAACTTTCACAAACGTGTCTCAGACTTTTGCACCCATGGAGCCCAATTTTAATTCCATTCAATGAATGAGATGACCTTTACAAACAAATCGCTTAGTTTATGTTAACGTAAGATTGGTCGTAGGTTTATACTGGTAGAAATGTACTTACGACCAATTTAAGTACACGGTTCACAGGAACGCTCTACCATGATCGTAACAAAATATTAAAGTAGAGCTGTAAAGGGCATAAATCGTTATTTTTTTGAAGAAAGCATGAAACTTGGTACATGACTTCTATACCATCAGAGGTCTCCGAAAAAAATAAAGACCCATAAAAATTACGCTCCGGGTGGCCGCCATATTGAATTACAAAATGGCCGCCAAAATCACAATTTGGTGCACATTCTTTAATTCTACGCAAACTAAAACCAAATTTGGGTGCTAAACCTATGGTTTTTTTGATACCAATGAAGCCTGTTTGTTGACCTGTTTGGGAGTCTGCCATGTTTGAATTTCAAGATGGCCGTCTTGAAATTATTAAAATGGCTGTCAAATTGCCATTTTTTCCATATTTTTAGTGTTAGCAGTTCTGATTAAAGTTCAGCAGGTTTCCTATAATCTTTTGTTTTTTGATACCTAGAACTTACAGCAGTGGTCCTAACTTTGTTCTTCAGGTTGCTACCATATTGGATTTCAAGATGTACAGCAACATTTTAATTCAACAAGGCGAACTCGGATTTACGCGATGCGTAAATCTGTCCCCCCAGCCGATGTCGCGATCACTACCATGCGATAAATGCGACGACAATGTATGCCTACAATATGAATCCCACCCGTCCCCCTCCCCAACACACCACCCGTCCCCCTCCCCAACACCTCACCCGTCCCCCCGCCCGACATCCTACATGTCCCCCTCCCCCGACACCCACCCAACCCACCCCTCCCCCACCCTCAGCCGACACCCCACCTCACCGCGCTGGCAGAGTGGTCTTTCACATAGCGAAGGAATTTTGTATATCCGATTACCGTTTTAGCGATCCGTCAATTAATGCATCTTTAATTAGCTAATTTGCATACCTGAGCCGCATATATCACACACTTTCAAATGCAAAGAAGATGTGGCACACCATGGATATGCTTTCATGCAGTGAAGGAATTTGGCATATCCGATGGGCCACCGTGTTCAAAAAAAAAATATAGGCAATTTTTGCGATTTTTGCATATTAATTAGCTCATTTGCATATGTAATTTGGCCCGAAATATGCCCAAAATACAATCAGGTCGAGAACTCTTCAACCCGCTTCCTTCCACCAGGGTTACATCATTATATGCCTACAGACTCCAAGATAACTTGAAAATCAAGCCTTCTAATTAATGCAATTAGATGACTTAATTCAGCATAATTTTACGCCCAAAATCTTCAGGTCAGGTCGAGAAATCATCAACCCGCTTCTTTCCAACCACGTTACATCATCAAGCCTTTATGGAACTCCAGATAAATCGTACACAATATGGCCAATGTTTACTTTTCTTTCTGGAGTGAATGGACCTTTTTCCCCTACCACCCCCTGACAGACCCAGGAGGACCCTGGGGAATTACTTACATGGTTAGTAGGGGTTTCCCCTTCTATCTCCAATATAACCAAGTGGTTACTCTAGCTCATCCAGAACAAAAGATATTCCAAATGTTCCAGGGTAACATTTTTTTGTCACGCACATACGGACATACATACGGCGGACACACAGACATACGGGCGGAGCATTTTATCGTCCCCCTCCCGAACTTCGTTCGCGGGGACAAAAATATTGATTAAAATACAGATTTTCCTAGCAGTCATGTCTCGTTTGGGCCAACAGAAAGCTCTAATAAACCACATTTAAACGTAACCTACCTAGTCAATCTAGAAGGACCCTCGTTCCCCCCCCCCCCCCAGTGTTCACCATCTCCCTGTGACCTGCCAACCGAGCGCGAAGCCGCCTCGCACTCGGTGGCTAGGTCAGTGGGGGAACCGAGGGTCATTCTAGATTGACTAACGCTAACGGAAAATATTCCACCGCAGCGCCGCATAATTTCTTTACTATTGACCGCCACCACGCGTTAAAATCGATACGGTGAATCGCCGTCTTTAACCCCAATTGTTTCTCCAATGGCAAGAATACAATCTCTTCCCTGAACCTTGCAGGTGGATAAACATTGTGGGTGCATCTTAGTCACGCAGGGTAGGTTTGATCGCTAGCGTATTCACCCTTTTCAACTTCTGGGAGGGAAATATACCGCGGTCGCAAAAACGATAGCTACCCGGGGGGAACCTCCCATCTTGGAAGTTACGCGTATGTATTGGCTGTTTAAGACGACCACTTTTTTCTGCATTGGTGTCACCCCAAAGACCCCCAATTTTAAATTTCACCCAAAGACCCCGATATTTTGTGAAAATTTAACACTGTCACCAAAAGACCCTATTTGTGGAGGAATTTTGAACATTTTCCCCAAAGCACCATTTTTGAAATAAGGTAAACTTGTCACCCGAAAACCCCCATTTTGGGGCATGTGGCTCTCCTATACCTACCCAATACCCCTATTTTTCCAGTGGGTCACCAAATGCCCCTGGGTTGGAGGTACGAGTCTTACACCCATACCCAATATCCATGGGAGTGACCCCCCCCCCCCCCCCGGGGGTAGCTACCCTCTGCGACTACTTTTGCACAGTACCCGAACCACTGGTAGTCTCAGGCGGTGGAAGAAGGGAAGGTAGGCTCTAGAGTAACCCCGTCTCTCACCGAGAGACTTACCTACAGCTCTTGATTGTGCCCACTTCTACCGGCACACAGTGCTGCAGTAGCAACAGCTCCACTACCTCGCTGCTGGACAATATCCCTTGTGTCCTTAGAGGAAAATGACTAACAACCTGACGATCACCGCAAAAAAGGAGGTAGCGGTATTTGTGTTGTTAGATATAGGAGCGCTTTCCCTGTAAACACAAGACATTTAGGGATTTAAGGGAGAGGACCGAGGAGATGAAAACCTGTTTTGTCTTCCGAAGCCTTTCAGTATGCTTGATACCACTTGAGTGTGGGCACCAAGGTTTCTCTGACCCCATCCCGCGGCTAATGCCTGGTCCTGGAGAAACACTGGGTGTGAGTGTGGCGTAACAGGCAAGGTCTGGTTCTTTGTGAGAAAACCTGCCCGTGAGAGGATAGACGCGCCATACTTTGACCAATGAACATGACCAAAAGGCATGTATTTTGGAACCCTGTCGCCTCAAGGCGACTGCCACGAAAAACGCCGTCTTCCTATGCAGATCAAAGAGACTGACATTCTCTAGTGGCTCAAATGCCTAAGACGCTAAGACCTGGACCACTAGCGGTAGGTCCCACTCCGGAAGGAGTGAACAAACCGGGTGACGTGCCAAAAACTTGCTATTCAGCAGATTCGTGAGAATCGGGCTATTAGGGACAACTGAGTTGGCTCTAAAACCCCGATGGAGCGCCCCAATCGCGGTGGGTCAACATCCCGACTGTTTGGGCACCAAAACCCTCGTGAAAGATTTCTATTAGGAAATTCCCAATGTGCCCTACAGACGCAGACAGCGGATCGATCTCTCGATTGGCGCACCATCTATAGAACCGGCGGAGTCGAGAATCGTAAGATTCTTCGCCCTGCCTGAGCAAGGAGCGCAGTAGTCTGTTCAGAAAATCTCGTCTGAATGTGCAGTCGGGTTAAGAGCGCGGACGGTATGCCCTGGGAAGAACGGGTCGACTGGAGGACCGCTTACCAGATCCCCCCGTCGTAGGGAGAAAAACAAGGTCCCCTGACTAGGCAGGCTCTAGAAGGCGTGGAACCACAGTCTATGGTCGCATGGGCGCTACCAGCAGACCAGTCCACTTGTCGGACTGAGAAACCTTCTGGAAGACTCTTGGTATCATCGCACCGGGGGGATCTTGACTCCACAGTAGTACGTCGGAAGCTGGTGATTCACGGCCGGAGGCCAAATAGGTCCACATGAATGCTTTATCCTCCTCTAAAAAAAGACCAGCAAACTGCTGGAAGGGGTGCCATTCCACTGAAGACCCCTTTCTTCGTTGACGGCTGGCACTTTGTGCCCTTCCGGCAGAGGGTGTCCACTAGGATTTCTCCAACCCCATTACATGGGATGCTATCAGAGCAATGTTTCCAATTGCCTGCACCACTCTACGCGTCTCCTTAAGAGGACTGGGGGCTTTCTTGTCCTCCCCTCCGTGTTGAGTCATTACCGTCATGTTTCGCATTGTGAGCCAAGAATTACTTTTTCCGCTGTCAGGTTTAACGACCACGGGCCCCGTGCTTCAGTTTCAAAAGATAGCCCACAGCTCGCGTGCATTGTTTGATGACAAGGTTGCATGAGAGACCACCTGAGTACTATGTTTTCGGGTCTCCATATGGAAGTGCGGGGTAAGGTAAACTTGTTACAGGGTTTCAGGTTCAGGTTGGGCACCACGGCCTTGAAATTGTGTGTAGTTAAAAAAGAGTGAGTAGAAGACCTCCCGATTGCAATCGAGAGGCATTTCACGGCATGTTAGGCCAACAAAGCAGTATTCTCCCGCCGGAGCTTTTCCCACTTGGTAGTTTCTCTGGAACTAAGGTAGATAACCTCACCCCTCGGAAGGGGGTAGACAGGTCGTGGACGCTTGGTACAGAATTCCTTGGGGGCTAAAAACCACGTGCAGAACCCCCAAGTCCACGGTCACTATGCCTGACATATGTGCCCCTGCAAATTCCATGAGATGACCGCCCACCACAGGTGGCAAGAGTCCTGGGTAGTCATAGGCGACCGGCTTGGCTGCCTTGACCACCACAATCCTTGGATTGACCCCAAACTTGGTCTTTGCCCTTACTCCTCTATCATTTACCACGGAGCTTTCCCGCCTATTTACCGCCAGGGTCACCTCCTGTTTTTGAGGGGCCTGATAGCTCTGGTAGGTGGGGTAGAGGCTGGCCGAGCACCCTATCGTTAATGGAGGAAGGTAGCTTCCTCTCCTTCCCTGCTTGCCCGGAGCGCTTGAGGGCCCGGTCTTAGTTGCCGAGGTGCACTTATTCGCTCTTGCTCTTGAGCTTGGAGGGACGCCCATTGACCTCCTAAAAGGTCTTTCCCCGTAGGCAGTGGCACCTCTAACATATCACGAGAATTCGTGAATTTATGGCTTTTGCGACCAGTTGACGTCTCGACTTCTCCGAATTGGCCAATTGTGGCGGCCATCTTAAAAAAAAAAATCAATGATGGAACCATTGGATAAACATTGTAAGACCACCAAAGGGTTCCTTGGTATCAGAAACATAGGTATAGACATTTGAATCTTGCCTCTAGGTGCTCCAGAAAAAGAATTATGGCTAAAAAACGGTTGTTTTGGCGGCCATTTTGGAATTCAATATGGCGGCCACCAGGGGGCGTAATATTTTTGGGTCTATTTTTTGCGGAACCTCTGATGCTATAGAAGTCATGTACCAAGTTTCATGCTTTCTTCAAAAATTGAACGATTCTGGCAGAAAATCCCCCTTAACAGCTCAACTATAAAGGGGAAATAACCGGGCGGTCCCCGTTTTAGGGTTCGGACCCGTTTTATAAATTACCCTTCGGCAATGTCTAAAACGGGAACCCAAAAACAGAAAAACGGGGACCCCGATTAAATCCTTTTATAACACATAGAAAATATTGGGCCCCGTTTTCAGGGCCCCCGTTTTATAAACACCCTTAAAGATGTGCATCAGTTTTGTTTTCAATCTAGTGATTTATTGATGTATACAAGGACAATTTCATAACTATTCTTCTACGAAATAAAATTTAATAAAAATGACCAGTTTAGTTTAATCCCAGGAGCATATTCGCCCTTGTACATGTTGTAATTCTGAGATATCCCTTGTATCAATAATGCGACGCTGATAACAATCATTTACAGATTCTCTATCATAGTGGATTAAGAGTAAGAAGAATTCTTGAACGTAATACAATCACTAAGTAAGTCTTCAACAATCATAACAAATGATTAATAGATTTGTCCATTGACCTCAAACTCACCCCAAGTATCTAACATGAGAAATATCAGGAACTCGTAAACTCGTTAAAATGCTCACGGTTATCGGCTTTTGCGATCACTCTATTCATACGCGATACTACTGAATAACCACCCCCGAATGACCTTTGATAACAGGGGCACTTTTTCACTAATTTGATCTTAGATGACACTGATGACTCAAAATTTTGTCCAAGGAAAATATTTTCCAGAAGGATACTTTTTTCACGATATTTGTACCATATAATAATATCGATATTTATATAGCGCCTTTTCTACAGCGCTGTTGCCTATTATTATTATTATTACGCTGCCATCAGGAAATCGTCACAATCATTTCGCTTCACCTAGGCCGGCAGCCTAGGTGACAATTGTAATATCCCCTGTAACAGCTCCCCTGTTTCACGTGGGTCAACGAGGCAATTGAGATTAAGTATCATGCCCAGGGACATAAACACGTTGACCACAGTGGGGCTCGAACTCACGATTTTAACGGTCTAATGATCACGAGTCCTGCGCTTTTCCACTAGACCACACGTGCTCTCAATGAAGGGTCATGAGGCCATGCGGAAAACAGGAATAAATGAATTTTATTCGTTAAGACGTAAATTGGGACAAACACGCACAAAATGAGCAGAAAGACTGACAATGCTTACGAACCTTGCACCTACGGGCTTTATAGCTTTTTATAACTCTTTGCTCATGGTGATATTCTTATTCATCACTACGCCTGTGAGCGCCTATTTTTTGTCTTAAATCTAATCAAAATTAGCACTTAACCCCCCCCCCAAAAAAAACAAAAAACAATGAGTTTAAATGCTCACATTGTAATTGTCTGGTGGGAGCAATTGGGACCCTGGACGGACAATGTCACGCATGACCACGTAATCATAAGCTTTCACAATTAATTGGAATTGTCAAAGTTGCTAGTTAGTGACTTTGACATTTACCTGAAATAATGTATTGACTTAAATTTAGTCATACTATTGAGTATACAAGCCTTCTAATACATGTTTCTCTTTATCATGTTATCAAATCATTTATTTCACATTTTCTCTACAACAATTTGAATGAATGAAAACAATTTTAAATACGTGAAACAATACCATAGTTGCTTGTATTTCAGTTGTGGTAAAAACTTGCAAAGTGTTCTTGAAAACCTCGATTTATTGATTTAAGAGGCATATTATTTCTCAAGCGATATATATGCTACTACAGACTCATTAATGAAGTTATGTTGACATAATGATAAGTACAAATCTGCACTCTTGAAAACAATATTAATTTAATCATATTTTGCACTTCGTGTTTGTAAGATGTAAGAATCATTATATTATCAGGGTATTAACATCAGTTTTCCAACTATATAGGGTAGTGCTAATCGGTTATCGCTCCTTTTTTAAACAAGCCTGCTTCTCCAGATGTGTGATGTATTCTGGAAGATCATTCCAGATGCAGATGAGCAAACGAAGAATCGCTGGTAGCTAAATAGGTTGCATGGAGCTGTTATAGGGGATATTACAATCTAAGAGCTGATAGGTATGTGCGATTGTAAGGCATGTCTTGGTGACGATTTCCTTGTGGCAGCGTAATAATAATAATTGTACAGCGCTATGATACCACTTGTGTAAGAGCGCTTTATAAATGCCTGCATATAATATTATTATTATTATTAAGGTGAAATTCGGGGATATACTTTAGATACTCAGGAAGCATGTAAAAGCTCAGGCCTCCCCAGCATATACAATGTTCCACTGTTTGTACTTGGTCCTCCCCAATGTATAAAATGGAGCAGTGTGAAAGCGCTGTGCGGATTCTCAGAGGTGGGGGAGGGTGGATATGCGCAGAAATGTGAAACTATCCGCAAAATATTTTTTTGCATGGTGGTCTAACTCCATTTACGACACATTTAACAGGGGTTACGATATGTGATATTAATAACGAGCAATGGAATTAAAGTTGCCAGCAATATGCCAGGAACGTGTCACTGATTTTGACATGTGAGTCTTTAAAAATGACAATATCTGATATTTGTGAATTAGAGTTTTTACACTTTGGGACACACTATTATTGCTATTACAATTTTCCTAATCAAGTTCACCGTATGTGTAATTTGTGCATCTTATATCTCCATTTCTTTAAATGCAAGCCTGAAACACACAAACAATTAAGTAAAGCATTTTTCATATTTGATGGACCTGCTGGAACGGTAGTTGTTACTCAGAGTTTCATGCTTCACCGCTTGTGCAATCATCAGATAACTGGCTGCTCTTCGGAAGATGCAAAGAATATTTTGCAGGTGATGCGGACGTTGTAGAAAAAAGATGATTCTCGTAAAGGTTTGCATGAGATGGACAATGATAATTGTGGACGGTGGAGAGATATGGTAGTCGTAGTTTCCAATGTGATGCTATGAGTAACGTTTGCCTTTCCATAGGTCTATACTCTGAAATTTACACGCTCTCCTGTATTGGGATTGAGCACTCTTAATTCTAGAGATAGCCACCTGTAAATAATACTCTTCACTGTGATGTTATATAGTCGTATATATATCTGACTAATCTGACGATCACCACAAAAAAGGGGTGACGTTATTTGTTATTGTTAAATCATGGACCTAATAGAGAGAAGGACCAACAAGCACACTAGTTTCAAAGACCCTATCACGTTGCCGCCTTTTGTTATTAAATCCCTCCATGATCCCATTCACCGGCTTAGGGTAATGCGATAATCACCCTCTCAGCAGGAGGGCTGACTGGCCTTCGCTCTTCGAGGAATACTAGGAAAAGTTCAGCCCGCCTCAAATAGCATGATGTAAATCATGATAGCAATGAAGAAATTGAAAGATCAGGAAAAAATTTGTTCTGGAATTAATGAAAAACGTCCCAATAGCATGCCATTTCATCATTTAAACTATTGGTTATTAACCCATGTCAACCTGAGCATTTTGTTGTATAACAACACACCGGAAGGGGGTACCACCCCCTTGAATTTTCTTTATTGAACACCCAATTCCTATAAATTTGGTACCTACAGTATAGCTTAGAGTTTATTCTTTACATTGGTATCAAAATATGTAGAAACCAATGATGACAGCACTATGACGCCATAAGGTAATAAAGTATGAAAATACTGCATATAGGAAGAAACATTGATATTTTGCAAATTTACTGGCTCATAGATAATATTGTAACACTTTTTCCATCATGTAGAGACATGACGACGTCATTATGACATGTTAGTATGTCAATTAACAATTGCATTAACTCATTTGACACCGGAAAATGGGGTTTCAGTAGGGCGAAAAGAATAGAAGAGAGCGGTAACAACCCCCCCCCCGGAAGACGAGGGTTATAGTTTATATATTTAATTATATATAAAGTATGACTTATCACACTCATATTTCAGATGAAACTGACATTGGAATCAGTTCCACATGGTATCGGCTATCAAACAGCCACAACGGTAAACAAATTCAACATAACCGGAAGTTAAAATATTACAATTTGGTAGGTTTTCGAGTTAGAATTACACGTATTGGCGCGCTTGGGGACCAGTTCAGAAGTTATACTTTGTTACAAGGTACATTGAACTTTCATAAGACCGTTTCTCAAGAGTCGGAAGTGATCGGAACATTTTCATATTATTTTCACAAGATTTTAACAATTACGGGTCACAAATCACCCAAAATGCAAGCTTATTTTCTACAGTCGTAGCTCCACAAAGGAATGACGGATTTTGATGGTGTATTCGGTATTTTCTGAAATAATTTCTCCTCTATTTGGCGACAACAACTTGCCAAAAAAAACATGGAAATTGAGTGTACTATGCACTTTCTAAAAAACTCCTACAGTCAGGGTTCACAACATCCGGTTTGTGGACAGCTTTCCTTAGTAAAGACCGTAGTCACTGAATTAACCGTGATTTTTTTCAAAAGTGCAAAAGTGCATATATATATATATATATATATATATATATATATATATATATATATATATATAATATATATATATATGAGAGAAAGGTTGTTGTAGTACTAACGAAACCTGCTCATAAATAAGTAAACAGCGAAAGGAACTGGAACAGACGGGGTGGACGTTTCACATTTAATCACAACAAAATTGTCTGCTAAAGGATTCCCTTTGTTTAGGGATTATGGTTAACGTATACTACTTTCATACACTATTGATAGAAGAATTCGATTTTTAAAAATTTACGTGCAAAGTTAATTCTTCTGATAATTCCTTCTGATACATTGGTACTGTTTTGGGGAACACACTGCATATGAGGATCGAAAATTGTAAGAACCTTCAGGCATACATGAAATAAACCATTTCTTAACGATATTTATATTACTATAAATAATTATGTACATCGTTTTAAATCCCACCGAGAATTGATTTAAATGTCGACCTTTGATATCTGAAAACCAAAGTGTTTGTTTATTCCCAGGCGATATTAAATGGCCTATCTTTAATAGCAATCGTAGGTTTTAATACCACGTTTTCATATGAAGAGTGTATGTATTAATAGATTAAGATAGCAGTTGTGTTTCCGTAGGGCGGATTCTTACGTATAATATCTGATATATTTATTTCGTATCTGATATTATAGAACTAATGTCAGTTGAATTTTGATACTCTAATGGCTTGGCTGGCTATTCTTTGAAATTTTAATTATCGTTTGCCATTTTGATATTTTGATAACATATTATTTCATCAGTTCATGTGTAATGTATTTTATACAGGTGATTAATTATTCAACTTTGTAAAGCCCAGAACTACACACAAATTGGATTAGTTTTCCTTTGGTGTCCAAAGACTTAATAGTACTACCTGGGGACTGGAGCTTATCAGTGAAATATAGACTTAAAGGTGTTGAATCCAACATGGTCTCTGGAGAAATATCATAAGGCGATATATAATCCTAAAATTTCACGTCCTGATGTAACTCAATTCACTTTAGTGATTATCATATATTGATGTTGGTGTAAACAACCACAATTTTAAAGGTGATAATGCTCTAAACTTTGTAATATATAATTCTCCAAAGAAGGAATGTTTAATTCTTAATAGCTATGCTTCATTAAGCCTTGCCTAGTTTGTAAGAAATGTTTGAACAGATTCTTACAGGGTGTTTAAGAAAACGCGCGACCTATTTTACAGGGCCGCCCCTGCAATGGGGACATAACATTCGAAGCATGTTCAACTGCCTGCACAATATGGGCAATATGTGCCCATTATTGAATACCATTAACTCCATTGTTCGCTTGAGCATGTTGAGGTTACGTATATCGATTGGTCACTGATATTCTAGAAATTGAGTTGACATTTATTAATGTTTCTAAATAATGTCCATTCTTTTCATATAACTTTAAGATTTGTTTGAAGACTGCAACTGATGGCGATGGTCTAATAATAGCAGGTATGTGGTTCCAAAGAGATTCATGGGCTTCAAAGCTTTCTGCTGCCATCTTTGAAGTGGTCATTTGCGACCACTGACCTCTACACATGGATAGCGGGTCTGAGTCGCCGATTGACAATATGTTACTGCTACTGCTAATGTAACTAGCCATTTGTGCATTTTTGTTTAACCAAATACTTTTGCTGGCTTACTGATTGCAGTATAAGGACAATCAGATCACAACGAGCTAACTCGGTGCTCCTAAATCAAAGGAGGGAATTAAGTACAACCAACCAACCTATGTCGGGAAATAATGCATACACCTGCTGGTGCACATATTCCACACAGATGTTGTATTGTTATAACTTTGACAATAAATTAAAAAGACCGGCTTTTATTATCCTGGAATATACTATATCTGGGATGAAAATACACACAAATACACCTCGGCCTGTCTTTTACAAAAAAGAAGATTAATAATTTTCAGGAATACCAAATTTAATTTCTCATATTTAATGCCAAAACTGCACCCGGAATACATGAAAGAAAACAAAATATTCAACTTTTTGCGTTTTATCATTAATTTTGTACACAGGTACGCAGGTTTCCGAATTTGGTAACCTTTAACACCTTCGATTTCTGGGATTTCCTGTGTTATATGGAGAAATACAGCCTGTCTACAAAAATGGTACAGTCAGGAAAAAAATGGTTAAATATGAAATATCAAAATAAATCATTCTTACTTGGCATACTTTTAAATGATAAAGACAGAGCTTTCCAATAGTATTTTTTCATCTTATTCGCTTTGGTCAATTCAGAGATATAATAATTTCAGTGCGTTACACCAAAATCAATTTTGTGCAACTTTTATTTTTGGGCAGAGTTGTTTCGAGTACTGTGTCGTGCTGTCTTTATGAAGCTCACAAAAGATCGCAACTTGACAAAAGAAACAAAACACAGATAAAAGTACATAAAGCCTGGTTTTCTCAACACAAGCTTAAATATTTTTTATAAACTTTTCATAAATAATAAACAAATACAAATATTTATTGCCCGTCAATGAAATGGAGCTTTGAATTTTTGCAAACAAAATAAAACACTCCAAATCCAAATCCAAAAAAATGCTTAAGAATATTGCACTATCTTTGTGTATTAACTAATTTTGAGTCAATAAAAATTTGAATTTGGAAGCAAAGTATCAAAGTGCCGGTAGGACTTCGCGTTTCATGATACTTAAAAACCCTTAAAACTCTCCCTCCAGGTTGATGTACGGTCATGATTCTCTTCTAACAAACAGTATGTCGAATGTTATACACTTAATCTTAAAGCCAAACTTAATAAAGATAATTTTCACCCTTACGTAACTGTTATCACATCTTTTAATATTTCTTTATGAAGTTAATCCCTTTTTGAAGAATTTCAAATTTGTTTAATTGTGAATAACTAATTTTTAACTAATTCTTTCACCGTTTTCACTCAATCAGAAAGTGATATAAACTCGATATTGTGTTCCGCAGTAAACTGGAGTTATCTCGCGATTGAAACAAGCAAATGAGATGAAATAAACATTATTGGAAAGCCTGGTCTTTTTTCTTTAATATGATGTACATAACGACTTATGTTGAGATTTAATATTGAAAAAAAAATAGTTTTCGATTGTCCTTTTTTTTAGACAGGCTGTAAATTGGCACTATATAAAGTATTACATGTAGTTTGAGCACAAAGTAATGATACACTAGCCGAGGCACACATGAACGTATACATTTAACACAGAGTTTATAGGGAGCTTTATATCCATCTTGGTATATTTGTCCCAGATTATATTGTGCAAGACTCAATACATATCATCCTTGAACTGCAACGCTTCTTTGATTAAATTCTGGGTACACATTATTATTCTTGAATGTATTTTTGTGATCACCATTGTTTTGGACATTACAAAATCTTGAACCAATCAATTTATAAAAAAAAAGAAGATAGATAATTTGTTCACAAAGCACATTTGTTTGTGTTTAAAAGGCATGATTGACATTGGCTTCCGCGATATATCGTAACAGTATTCTCATGCAAAGTATGTAAATATGGCCATGACATTATGAAATTAATTCATATCAGTATTATGATATTTAATATTTTGTTTGCTTATTTTAATTTTTGTTTTCAAAACATTCGAGTCCCAGAGTACCTATACTCCTGGATTTAGTTAAGTACGCCGACGACACGTGGGGGCAGAATTTGATATGCAACGGTATTAATTGGACAGTATGCACATATTAATTAAAGTGAAAATGATGGTGGCATTCTTTCAACAAGTTAGAAGTCATCCATTAACGTTTGTTTGATCGGCTGTCTTTAGCCGATGCATGAGAACAAACACTAGACGTGCAATAAACTAAATGTTCGCAAGTGCCGCTCTATACAACCGGAACATATGTTTACATTTTCATTCTTAATATACCTTAACGATTGCAGGGGTTGGGTTACCAGCCAAAAAATAAGTAGGCCAATTGCTACATAATTGACTTCGATTCATATCTATATAGGCTCGGTGCCATGCATTTCTGTTGTGTATTAAAGGGACGCTGTTAACAAAGTGTAGTTTAGCGGCTGGTTAAAATTGATTTTTTAGTATCCAGGTTGAAGTAGCCCTGTTTGATTTTTTCATTAAGTGGAGATCACTGATATTTGAATTTTGATATTTGCTAAATTTCATTGCGTGCATCGACAAGTGAAAAACACTCAGTACAGAAGGGTGGGGTAGAACACAACAGAAACACAAAGACATTGGTAAAGTTACGTGGAGCCAACATTCAATCTCGTGAAAGGTTTGGCCACTTGATATGCAATTATACTAATTAGTGATAAGTACTGCGTAGATTTGTTACGTTTCAATTCTATAAATGTGACCTACGTGCTTGAATATAAACGCCTAAACGCGATTTGCTGAAATTTATATCAGAGCTGAAGTTTTTAAGTTTTTGCGCTATACCTGAAATTGAGTGTTCATCTCTTTAAAGAAATCTGAAAATATGTGATCGCCACTGTTAGGAAATCACATATCAAGTGTCCCCTTCCACTCTCGTTTCCACTTCTAAACGGGTTGGTTTACAAGTCCTTTACTAGTCGAAACGAGAGTGGAAGGGACACTTTTAAATGGGTAAATGGCTTTCGGTTCTTTTATAGTTTATATTTGAGAATTTAAAACTCTGTTTTACAGAGTCAGGGCGCATTTCTTTTTAAAAATACATTTTAAAATCCTCGTCTAACCAAAGTGTATTTGAAACATAGCTCGTCAAGAGTTGTACCTACCTATAAATTTGCTTACGATAGATCCGATGATGATGACATAATCCCAGTAATTCCTCGAATTTCACAATAATCGCTAAAAATAGGTCGGTTAATGGTTTTGGCTCAAACAATGGTACACGGGATTATTGGGGGATTTGTGTACAATATGAAAGTTAACGGCAATAAATTCTGGCTTACCTTGTTCAGAGTTATATCACTTATTGCAACGAATAAGCATAAAGCAGAACATATTTACAAATATATGTTATTTTTGTATTGATAATATATATTACTTTATCCATTCCACATTGTGAACGCCCGTCATGAAAACTGCAAGTGTTTTTAAGTGCTGAACAGAAACGTTATACATCGTCCTTGTGGGGACCATGTCTACGCCTGCACGTTAAAGCGAAATGCCAGGATAAATTATGCTTCAACATATGATAAATGTCTTTCTGTCAAATAATAGGCACTTTGTCTACTTGTGTAAAAGGCATTATATATTTCATTATTATTATTATTATTATTATTAAGGGGTGACTGCAAACCTCAACCGCCACCTGCTCACCGGTTCCGGCAGGTTTCTTCCGGTTGGAACCGGTTTCTATCAGATAGTTTAACCGCCATTAGCCGTTGGTCAACCGGTGCTTGAGTTTTGAAGCCGTTCCTTACCTAATTTGTGCAGAACCTAAATCCGCTAGTATTGTCTTTTAACACTTTTTCTATTCAATTTACCTTGTTTTAGAAGAAAGTCAATGGTATTCTGCGACCTACATGTTTATGTTGCCCTTTATGTCATGAAAAGATACTAGAAGTCAATACAGAGACGTGATAACACCTGAAAGCTTTTCAACTGTGTGGGCAGTGATTTTACCTTGTACTTTGGTGTGATATTGTTGCTCTGTTAGAGTTTGACAAAATGCGCCTCACAATGTTGTCAATTTTCCAAAGACTACTGTGTAAAAATGAGTCGGTGTTGTATAACCATTAGGAAACTGGCACGGGGGACTCCTAGGTCTCTCAAAAGATTCACCTTGGGGATAGCATTTTATCACCACTGTTAATGGATCGATAAAACATTTCAATTTATATTAAGATCATTCGTATATGTTCTACAGTCCTTAGATTGCCCTTGTGCGCCACTCTAGCTGAGTGTCAAACCACGTGGGTGCTCGAGTTCCGTACAACAAAGATCGATCATTTTGGCACATGGATGTTTTCAATAGTCTGAAAAAAAATAGCTAAACTAGGTTACAGACTATCGTATTGCTTTTAAATAACTTGTAAATATTGCCAAACGAGACGAGTGCTTTGTTGGAGCTCTTATTTAGGACAATTGGTCAATGATCTACAACATTTTGTTTTTCACATATACACAGTGTCCATTAAAACGTTACAAAGTATTTTGACGCGGCTTTAAGTTTCACTTTGGGAAAACCAATAGCAATTATTACACAAATTTCAAGAAAGATCCTTACTGCGTCTTATCTGACATTTTTAAAAAGTGTGGTTGAAATCCGCTTCCCATATTTAAGCTCTACTTCCCTACCATCATTCTTGCCATATTGCTGCTAAAAAAATTCTGTCAGAATACTAATGGACAACATTTGTAAGTTATTTTTGCTAATAATGTATCGTAGTACAGTAGTATTTTTCTTTTTAGACCGCAAAGACATATTTTAAACAACTAAAATAAAAATTAAACCCTTTAGTACACTTAAAACATGTAATATTTTGTTAGTGACAACTTATCAGCCAATTATTTTTAGGGAATAACTCGTAATATAAAATTGCGTTTGTTTTTTCGTAAATATTTAAGAGACCGGTTATCAAAGAGAGGGAGAGGAGGACAAAGAACAGATTTAGGCTTTGTGACAGTCCTTCTATGCTGTTGTTTTGTTGTCTCCATCGGGGGTGGGGGGGGGGGCTAGGGGAAAACCCATGTAAATTCATAATAACTTATTAATCATCTAATCGTCTTTTCCTTTCCCACAAATAAACTGGCACCTTTTCTTGAAAAAGAATAAATGTCACTCTCACTTCACTTCATTTCCTCCCCAATATCATGACTAGTGGATGCACAAGACTTCAGCAAACAATGGATCAAAGATATTCAATCACACCGGCCCCGGTATTCTGTTTAAGAAAAACACTTCAGATCCCTTTTCATCTCGGATGCAAGACCATTGTTCTATTGTCGCGCAGCTGACATAGTTTCAGCTTGTGTACCGCTCTATCCACTTTAGAACTGAGTAACTTTTTTCAGGCACAAACAATACTTACCAACCCATTCACACAAAATAAATATGAGTCTCTCTAGTTGTCGTTGTTCAATTAACTTTGGCCATGGTCTTTTCATCATTTTATTCGAACAGTAAGAACATGAACAAACATCATGAGAAAATGTTGCTGGGCAATCTTTGACCTAACACCTTTGTTCAGAACCAAAATCCGTAACTTATTGCTACTTCACTTTCTATCACTGTAACCACCTACCTACCTCGTTTTCAGAAGAAATTTAGTGTCAACGCCTATATTATAATTTACACTGGTTAGTTATTGAGAAAGAGAGAACGGGTATTTGTCACTCACCCGAATCGTGGATGTGGTAACACCTGGCTAGACAATGGCCCCAATACCGGGCCCATTGTAAATATCTTTAGCCTATGGTTTTTGCCTGAGTCTATACTTCCATTGGTCCTCTGATATTGGGGAAAAGCATTGAGGTTACCATTTTTTTATTTTTAAGAAAATGTGCCCACGTTTTTTGTGCGGGAACAGCAGTTATGTGGTTGTAATAATGTATTTATGAATCCTACACTTGGTTTTCCCTTAGCTCCCAGATGGGGAAACATAATTTGTTATACAGGTTTTTGTTATTTGGTCCACGCCCCTTAGTCTAATTGCGTTAACGTATATACCTTGTGAGAGAAAAAAAACATGGATGTTTCTGGACACACTGCATATGAGATCGAAAATTAGAACCTTCAGCATTTATATACAGAAATACAAAACCATTTCTTAAAGATAGTTTTTATTACTCTAATCAGTATGTACATTGTTTTTAGAATACCACCGATATTTTTTTTATGTCGACCTTCTGATAATCTGAAACCAAGTGTTTGTTTATTCCCAGGCGATGTTAAATGGCCTATCTTTAATAGCACTCGGAGTTTTAATACCACGTTATTTTCATATAAAGATATTATTTACTAATGGATTAAGCATGCATTGTGTTTCTGCAAAGCGGATTCTTACTTAGCTAAATCTGATATATTTATTTCATATGTTGATGTGAAGAAACTATAGTAAACGAATGTCAGTTGAATTTTGATACTCTCTGCTTGGCTGGCTATTCTTTTGAAATTTTAATTATCGTTTGCCATTTTGATATTTTGATCACATATTATTTCATCAGTTTCATGTTAATGTATTTATACAGGTATTTAATTATTCCCATTTTAAAGCCCAGAACTACACACAAATTGAATTGTTTTCCTTTGGTGTCCCAAGACTTTATAATAGTACTACCTGGGGACTAGAGCTTATCAGTGGAATATAGACTTAAAGGTGTTGAATCCAACGTGGTCTCTGGAGAAATATCATAAGGCGATATATAATCCTAAAATTTCACGTCCTGATGTAACTCAATTCACTTTAGTGATTATCATATATTGATGTTGATGTAAACAACCAAAATTTTAAAGGTGATAATGCACTAAACTTTGTAATGTATAATTCTCCAAAGAAGGAATGTTTAATTCTTAATAGCTATGCTTCATTAAGCCTTGCCTCGTTTGAAAGAAGTGTTTTCAACAGGCTCTTACAGGGTGTCTAAGAAAACGCGCGACATGGTTTATAGGACCTGTGGTAGTTTCTTTTTATACATTTGAAGAGGTTATACTCATACTTTTTCAATTGCAAAGTATATTTGAGCTTATAGTTCATTAAGGAAATACATGCCTGAACCTAAAATTGTATTTTACGGAAAATTTAGTGTTGATTATAAGTTTGAAATTATACTTTTATGTTACATTATATTGTTGTACATTTACTGGAGTCATACTTACCGTGAAATTCAAAATAGATTTCCAGTATCCCTTAAATCCCTGCCTTGTGTTTAGTGGGAAATTGCTCCTAACAAGACAAATAACGCTACCTCCCTGTTTGTGATGATGGTCAGGTTGATAGTTATTTTCCTCTAGGGACGTAAGGGATACAAATTTTTTGAAACGCTTGTGGTTCATGCTAGCCAAGAAACAAAAAATGTGTGTTTATACCGGTTTTTTCTTTGCGGTTTGTCAGTTTGTGAAATCATGTGTATTTTGCTTTCGAGTTTCTTTTATGGTTCGAAACTGATATTAAAAGCTCTAATTATGTTCAGAGAGCATGCCAAATGTAATGTTGGCAAATGTGAGTTTATGGAGTCAGCATAGGGAAAAGAAGAGGTTTCAGGTCGTCGTCGGACATTGAAAACATCCGAGATGTCAACTTGGTCTCGAAATGTAATGTGGATGCGGGTGCACAGGTAACCAAGTCAGCTCTCAAGAAAAAAAATGAATTGGCACTTGAACTTGGAAAATGGCGCGGCGATGACGAATTGTATATCGAAACATTTTATTTAGAATTCCTTAGGAATTTACATGCAAGTGTAACTTCATTAAAACACGCAACAAACATATATCAAGTATTAATGGATTTAATCCGAGTATTCTTGACGATTGATCTAATGGAACCGATGTCATTTCTAGCCTATCACTAATATGTTAAGAATGGAGGTAGGGCTGAAGAAAAGTAGAGCTTAAATATTTGTAGCCGCATTTCAACGAAACTTTGTTAAAGAATTTTGTAAGATAAACATTGTAAGGAGATAATTGCTGTAGGTAGACCAAAGTGAAACTAAAGCCCGGCAAAATAAGTTGTACGTTTTCTGGGACCCCTTCTACATATGTAAACAAATGTAAATGGGAACAACATGTTTACCAAAATGTAGTAGATCATTGGCCAATTGAACGAAATAAGAGCCACAAAAAACAAATCAGCCTCCTTTGGCAATATTTTTCACGTTATTCAAAGCAATACGATAGTCTAAAACCTAGTTTAGCTATTTGTGTTCAGACTTGGAAACATCCATGGCCAACAAATGATATCGATCTTTCGTTGTATTGAACTCGGGTACCACGTGTTTTTACACTCAGCTAGAGTGGCGCACAAGGGCAATCCAAGAACCGTAGAACATATCCGAAGCATCTATATATCAATTGGAATGTTTTATCGATCCATTACCAGTGATGATAAAAAGCTATCCCCAAGGTGAATCTTTGGAGAGACCTTGGAGTCCCCCATCCCAGTTTCCTAGCAGCAGGTAAACATATGTGGTTATACAACACTGACTCACTTTTACACAGTAGTCTTTGAAAAAATGAGCAACTTTGAGCATGTTTAAACATAAAAACACTTCGGATTTTTTTCTCATCAGGGTATGCAGGTTATTGTTACTCCCCACAGAGTTTAAAGCGATTTCAAGTTTTATCACCTCCCTGTTTTGACTTCCCGTAACTGTTCATGACATAAAGGACAAGATACCTCACCTCGTCCATGATTTTTAAAATGTAGGTCGCAGAATACCATTGACCTTCTTCTCAAAACAAGGTAAATTGAATAGAAATAGTGTTTAAAGACAATAACTTGCGGATTTAGGTTCTGCACAAATAGGGGTTAGGTACGGCTTCAAAACTCAAGAACCGGTTGACCAGCGGCTCATGGCGGTTAAACTGTCTTATTGTTTAGAACACTAGAAACCGGTCCCGACCGGAAAGAACCTGTGAGCAATTGGCTGTTGAATTTTGAAGTCACTCCTTAATAATAATAATGAAATTTATATAGCGCCTTTTACACAAGTAGACAAAGGCCTGTTGTCTATTATTATTTCGCTGCCTTCGGGAAATCATCACAATCATTTCGCTTCATATAGGCCGGCAGCTGGCCAAGCGCACAATCCTAACAGCACTTAGATTGTAATATTCCCCATAACAGCTCCCCGAATTTCGCTTGGGTCGACGAGGCATTAAAATGTGAAGTGTGTTCCGGGCCGATTATTAATATCATTAGCTCCATTGTTCGCTTGAGCATGTTGAGGTTATGTATATCCATTGGTGACTGATATTCTATAAATTATTAGTATAACTTGTAATTAATAAGGACATTCTTGAATGTATTAATTGTGATCGCCATTGTAATTGTTTTGGACAATCCAAATTCTTGAACCAATCGAATAGTAAAAATTTTAATAAATCTGTGTTATTAAATACAATTTAGATCATTTATACACACGACTCATTTTTTTTCGTTTAAAAGATATTATTGCCTTGGCATCCGTGATACCGTACAGTATTCTTTTTCTAAATATTAAACTAATGGCCATGACATTATGGAATTACTTCATATCAGTATTATGATATTGATTATTTTGTTTGCTTTTTTTCATTTTTTTCAAAACATTCGAGTCCCAGAGTACCTACTCATGGATTAAGGTAAATACGCCGACGACACGTGGGGGCAGAATTTGATATGCAACGGTATTAATTGGACAGTATGCACATATTGATTAAAGTGAAAATGATGGTGGAATTCTTTTCAACAAGTTAGAAGTCATCCATTATACGTTTGTTTGCTCGGCTGTCTTTAGTCCATGCATGAGAACAAACACGAGACGTGCCATAAACTAAATGTTCGCAAGTGCCGCTCCATACAACCGGAACATATGTTTACATTTTCATTCTTAATATACCTTAACGATTGCAGGGGTTGGGTTACCAGCCAAAATAAGTAGGCCAATTGCTACATAATTGGCTTCGATTCATATCTATATAGGCTCGGTGTCATGCATTTCTGTTGTGTATTAAAGGGAGGCTGTTAACAAAGTGTAGTTTAGCGGCTGGTTAAAATGGATTTTTTAGTATCCAGGTTGAAGTAGCCCTGTTTGATTTTTTCATCACTGATATTTGAATTAGGTAACACCCTGCACAACTTTGGATTGCTAATTTTCATAGCGTGCATCGACAAGTGAAAAACACTCAGTACAGAAGGGTGGGGTAAAACACAACAAGAGAAATACAAAGACATCGGTAAAGTTACGTGGAGCCAACATTCAATCTCGTGAAAGGTTTAGTCACTTGATATGCAATTATACTAATTAGTGCAAAGTACTGCGTAGATTTGTTACGTTCAAATTTATTAGTAAAGCCTCTATTAAAGTGACAGGAGGAGATTTTTTTTGAGGATAGCAGAGCATTCCAAATATGCAAAAAACCCGGGTTCGAAAAAAATTGGGGGCGCTTCATTCTGGAAATCTCCTCATGTCTCTTTAATGTGGACTTCCTGCTCAAACTATATAACGCCTAAAAGTGATTTGCTGAAATTTATATTGGAGTTGAAGTTTTTAAAACTTTGTGATATACCTAAAATCGAGTGTTCATGGTATTTTTTGACGACTCATCATCACATTTAAGAAATCTGTAAATATGTAATCGCCACTGTTAGGAAATCACACATCAAGTGCCCCCTTCCACTCTCGTTTCTACTTCTAAACCGATTGGTTTACAAGTCGTTTACAAGTCGAAACGAGAGGAGTGGAAAGGGACATTGTATAAACGAGTTTGTATCGGGTCATTTGATAGTTTTTATATTTGAGAATTTAAAACTCTGTTTACGGGTGGGGTCAGGAACGCATTTTTGTTTTACACTACATAGTTAAAATCTCGCCTAGCCAAGGTGTATTTCGTCGGCTGAATGCAAGACCAACGTAAGTGACATTTTTGTCGAAATTGAGTATTTGGTGAATTTTGAAAGAGGAGGTATTCGCGCATAATTAAACTATGTGTGAAGATATGTAAGTGATTAAAAAGTTTTAATTAGAAAAAGAAGATAACGTATGTGCAACTTACGTTGGTCTTGCATTGAGCAATTTTGCCCCTTTTCAGTGCACGACCAACGTAAGTGGCACTTACGTTGGTCTGGAATTAAACATATTTGTCCCTTTTCAGTGCAAGACCAACTTAAGTGGTACGTTGGTCTGGAATTAAACATATTTGCCTCTTTTCAGTGCAAGATCAACGTAAGTGCCACTTACGTTGGTCTTGCATTAAACATTTTTTTCAGTGCAAGACCAACGTAAGTGCCACTTACGTTGGTCTTGAATTGTTGTTTCAGTGTTG
>JAMKCH010015057.1:0-44244 GCA_023653785.1 Ophioderma brevispina | reverse complement strand
CGCAATTTCATGCCCATATTCTTACGATGATGTCATTGCATTATTTGGGATTTAACTGCATTTTCTAGCCTCAGTGGCATGGTATTTTGTATACACCCATTCCTGAAAAAAGAAGGGGTATCATAATCAGGCGCGGATCCAGGGAGGGGGCGGAGGGGGCAAGCGCCCCCGGTAATTCTGCAAATTCTTGCAAAATCAGCCCATTTTGAGCTATTTTGGACCAGTTACAGCCTTTCAGCCCCCCGGTAATTTTGACATTTTTCAAATCCTGGATCTGCCATTGATATTCCTAACACCCTTCTCATCTCTAGCCTATCCAGAACTTAAAAGCTAAAGAAGATTGCACATCCTGGGTGGGAATCGAACCAAGGGCCCCTAGAAATAAAGCATAATATGTTCATGTTTAAGCAAGAATGTGTCTGAGGCAAGTAAAAACATGAATAACTATTGCATCACCCCCGTATGTGACCTTTGACCTATGTATGTGACCTTTGACCTCAGATTTTTTCAGTGCTCAGGTCAAAGGTCCTTTTGACCAAATTTGGTAGTCATAGTGCATTTCTATGCAAATGGACCTCTAGATGACCTTTGATCTTCTTGGTCACTCTGAAACCCTGCAAACAAAGGTTAGACTGCCTTCCCCAACCTTGATGCCAAATATCAGCTCCATATGTCAAAGCATAATGAAACACATGGCCGGACAGACAGACAGACAGATCTCATTTTTTAGTAGTATAGATGGGCAAGGTGAAGCCGAGACCCATTATTCATATGATTTACTGCATAGGATATATTATTCGGCATAAACATGGACATCGCATCCTTCATCTATTACCCAAATAAAATTAATTAAAAAAATGACAAACCCTTACTACAAACGTATCAGCTGTTTAAGTTTTTGCAGCGCGTGCCCTGTCTTCTCCATGTAAATGTTCACATGTGTGCCTATATTGGTGGTGACATGTGCCAAAAAGAATGTGCGCTTTGCATCATGCATTAGGGCGTAATCGCAACCCATTATGCATTTTTGGATAATGGGCAGAATGTACAATCATCTTTAGCTTCTATCCCTTTACATGCTGATATAAGATATTATATGAAAGGGTTTTAAAGAGACATGAGGAAATTTCCAGGAAGAAGCGGCCCCAATTTTCCTCGGACCCTGATAAAGTATACGCACACATGATCACGAAGAAATTCAATCGGTCACCCAACGGCAACTCTTTTTGCCAGTTCAACACACAAAATACTTTGTAAAAATTTCTCCCACCAGAAATGGTATTATTTGGTTACGATTATTTTCTACCACTCTACCCATCCATAGAACGGGTTAGTCATACGGACACGAAGAAATTCACAAACCCGTCAGTTAGTTTGTTCACACTCTATTTCTCTAACAATTTAGTTAATAAGTTAAACACGGACTTGGAGAAATTCACACGTCCAGAACGGCCCTTTTCAGAGCCACCTAACAACTCCAAACTTTGGCAATTTTCATGAACGGACCTTTTCAGAGCCACCAAAACTCCAAAACTTGGACAAAATTTCTGAACGGACCTTTTCAGAGCCACCAAAACTTCTGGTGTGAAAAGTGACAAGGAGCGAAATGTTCGTTGAAACACTTGTTTACCAGTCAAACACGAAAAATTTCGCCTGTTTATATTAAAAAATCTTACTTTTTAGATTCATACCAAGAGGTTAATTACATAATTGTTCATTCACATCAATTTTGCATCTCTAAGGTAATGCAAATAAATAAAGGATGAACCTAGAAATAGGTTTTATCCCATCTAGGTGTGAAAACACCTCAAGCGAACCCCTAACATTTGATGCAGGTTCCGTCTTTTGTACCCGTCCCCCCCTTTAAAATTGTTTGTGCAATAAACCTTCGAAACGTTCTCGGTAGGTGGTCTAGGACCGTTCTAGTGAAAATTGAGAGAAATCTGTATCCTCAAAAAATCTCCTCCTGTCACTTTAAAGTGACAGATTTTTTAAGGATACAAATTAATGATACAACCCCCTTCTTTCTGCAATGCTTGGAGGCACATAACCCCAGTCATCACACAACACACAGTTTGACAATTATACTGGGCTTATGATGCATAAGGAAACAAATTAGGAGTTTGATGACATCCTATAAACAAAGGATGTCTACTGGCCGTTTTTATAGCATCAATGCCAGAATATTATCATCGGGGGTAGGACACGATTTGGGCACTGGGGATTTCTAAACAGTAATTTGAGGAACTGTTACGTGCATTTACTATCCCAGGTCAAAATTCCAGTTGATCCCAGTTGAAAGTTGTTCCATTTTCCGTGACGGAACTAACTGGTTTCAACTGTTTTTAACTGTTTGTAACTGGTCTTAACTGAGTTCAACTGGTCAGTAAAAACCTAGTTGAAAATTGTTCCATTTTCCGTCACGGAATCAACTAATTCAACTGGATTCAACTGGATATCCAACTGGGATCAACTGGATTCAACTGGTTCCAGTTGAAACTAGTTCAACTCTGATCAACTGGAATTTTGACCTGGGATGGCAGTCTCTGTCTCAGTTATATGACAAAATCTCCTCTTAAACTTAGTTCGATACATTGATAATTTTGGAATAAATTATTGACTTCGAAATCCGTCAGGGTTAGTGGATAAACCCCGCTACAAAATAGTGTAATTTCCAATAACAGTCATTAGATTTAAATATTTGTGACCAGGCCTAGTCCTAGTCTTTAGTCAAGTATGCTGTGAACCGCTTCGATATGGTAAGCACGCGCACCCTCTACCCGTTATTAAGTCTTGAAAAACCCGACTAGCCACCGGGAAGTGATTGCCGTTTGAATTTTGCTTGTCGCTGTT
Source organism: Ophioderma brevispina (assembly GCA_023653785.1). Taxonomy (NCBI): domain Eukaryota; kingdom Metazoa; phylum Echinodermata; class Ophiuroidea; order Amphilepidida; family Ophiodermatidae; genus Ophioderma; species Ophioderma brevispina. Next base: position 41,391 of record JAMKCH010015057.1, on the reverse strand, counting down.
AGGTTGGCATGTGCTACCTCCTGAGTAGTGAGAGGAGCTAGGACCAGGTCAAAACATCATCGTTTACCACCTCACTAAACGCGAAAAGGTTTGACCCCTTTGGTAGTTAGATGGACCCTCTATATCAACGCTAGGTAGGTAGTACTCTCAAATTGTGGTGTCATTTTTCAATAGGGGCCAATTACGTGTAACCCAGGGGCGTCAAAATTTGAAATACTCCAATCATGTTTAAATGTATGCTCATATTGTCCGTCTAGTCATAAGGATCCAAAAATGTATAGTTGTACCAACTATGACCAAAACTGCAGTTTGGAGTCATAGGGTAACTAATGGCTCGCAGACCGATCACCTAAAAATGGTCAAAAAAGGTCCACTAATGGTTTCGTCTTGGTCATGTTGGTGTAAGGTGGCTGTAGAAATAGCGAAGTTGCTCCAATTTTGTTGAATATGTGTACTGTATGCTAGAAGTTGTTCAGCTAGCTTCCCTAATAGTCAAAATAAGGGAATAGTTGTACCATCTGCAATGCATAGTTACCATGTTATGGGACAAAATAGGCTCCTAGGTCAACATACCCAATTGGTGTTGAACCTTCTTTGACCTTATCTCCGTAAGTAGGCATTTAACATAATACCAACTATACATTATTATGAGTCCCTACCAGCAATAATCTTGCAATATTTAACAAAATATAATCAGGATAACTTTTAAATTTGAACCCATGGTACCAAATTGAAGAGATGACACGTCGGTTTTACGAAGTGTTTAGTCATTTTACTATAACTCCAAAACAATGGTCGTTAGGTTGTGAGTACATAATACTATCATTTTGGAATCCTTGATAGCTTTTTATGGGAAATTTAGGGCAATACACATCTGTCAAATGATTTTTGGGGCATTTTAAAAGTGTGTATGCCACATGGGTAAACTTAAAATTGGCCCCTATGGAAAAAAGTGCTACTACAATTTCTTTGTAGAGTACCTCAGATCCTACCTAGATTGTTTATTTTGTATTGGAGGCGGACCATGATCACATAACTACAACAAAGAGTGTCAAACTTTAGCGCTTGTAGTGGATGTAAGTCCGAGCATCCTTGAAAAGGCCTCGATGATCTTCTGTCATCCTTAGAGGATTATAGCAGTTCTCAAACTAGTGTCGCCTGCTTTAGCAATCCACCTTTTCTTCACTCTCTGCATCAGTTGACCCCCAATGACCTTGTGAATGGTATGTGACCTTTAATGTCACCATGACATCCAAGTGTCAATGGTTGACCTATGACCCGCCGTTGGGTGGCACTTGAGTTATGCTTGACATCTTAAGCACAAGCCAATTTGAAAAAGGTTAATGAAATTACAATACATACCATGGACAGACATACAAAATTGGATGAGTATTGTGCCTACTTGGCAATGATTGTTTGTAATTAGCCTAAGTGTTGTTTGGCAATAGCAGTCTCATTTTGAAGCCAACCACAACAGTTGCCCCTCCCCCCAAGTGCATTTGAAGAACACAAACATGAGTGTTGCCGATAAGGTGATGACTTTCCACGGTACAAGCCTACATAATGCATTTGACCCACATTTTATACCGACATGAGACTCATTGGTTCCAATTTGAAGGCAACTTCATCACACACACTTTCAGGTACGACCCAAGGGTCTAGAGCAGCCTGAATTTGGCACCTCACAAGGGGTTGGTACATTTTGTGACCCCACTTTCTGCACCCACTGTTTTTTTTGCCACCCACTTTTCTGCCCGACTTTATTTAGTTTTAATGATAGAAGATAGGATATACATATCACCTTCATTCTGTTGTGATCTGAGCTGAAAACAAAAGTCGCGTTGCCAGGAAACATCAATATTATTAAACGCAAACAATTAATTAAAACCATTTCACCTAGTAACGGTCCTGGAGGTCATAATGGTTTAATTTAATCTGTAATTACCACAGTTTAAGATCTTACTCTCGTTTTTCTTTTACTGGACCAGAAATCGCGTTGAAGTGATTTTGATTTTTTGCCTAAGCCCCTGCGACTTGACGAAAGCACCCAGAAGGGGGATTTTGCTATCAGTCAAGGCGGGTCGGTGGCGTCGGGCTGCAGTTCCAACCCAATCTTGTGAACGCGAGAGAACATGGACCCATCATGGTGATGTTAATCTTGGTCGGTGGGATCGGACTGCCATGCCCCTTCATCGATTAGATTATGGGCGTGGCCTATGCTATAGGTACCTAATTTGTAATTAATGAGTTAATTTGGAGGTATGTCACTTATCCCTGGTTAGCTGGCCTCCCTGCATTTTAACACCCTAACAACAATCTGGGTGAACACGGCCCAGACTCACCTGAGGACGCAATAAGGGTATGGTGAGTAACTTGCGTGGGTGGGATGGAATTCTGCATGCCTGACCTCATGCTGATTAGAATGTACGTGGCATAGCTAAGTGAGGTATCCTGTAATTGAATTAATTATGAGTTAATTGGGGTATTTTCCAACACAATCTTGTGAACGCGATCACATGAGACCCTAAGGGTTATGGTGATGTTACTTGGTGGGTGGGATCGGGAATGCCATGACCTTCATCTGATTAAGATTATGGGCATGGCATATGCTAATTGGTACCTAATTTGCAAATTAATGAGTTAATTTTGGGTATTTACCAACAAACAATTTCGTGACAAGCGAATATAAAACTGAGACCATAAGAGTTATGTGATGTAACTTGGTGTGGGTAGGACGCCATGCCCTCTTAAGGGTTTATAGAGGATAATTGAAGAGAAAAGGCAATGCGTACTGGTGTCAGTTTGCGAACGTGCCACTTACGCACTCGCAGAAGTAAAGTTCAGAGCGTAGTAGGAGATCTTCCTTAGGTGCGCGTGATGCATGGACAGTTGAAGTTCACCGCGGAATGTTTGCGTCTTTTAAGTTGTCTTTTTGCCTAGTTTCATCGAATAATACCATTTGTTAATCACATCCAGGGCATCCCGAATCGTTTCATAGATGTGGGGGTGCGGGGGGTGGCGGTAGGGGTGGGTAAGGGTCACGATTGCGACAAACCGCCCATGTACCGACATTTTTTAAAAGAATAAACGACGCAAAACCATGTTGATGGGTGTGTCGGGGCCCAGTGGTGCTATCTCGACTCGTCTCCTAAAGTTCGAGTCGAGAATTGTTTTATTGGCAGATCCCGAAAAAACAAAGTGTGAAACAGTAGAGAACCGAACACTCGATGAAAGCTGCACCTCCTCTACAAGAGCCACGATCTCAACCAAACCATTGGGATACAACCAAGACCATTAGGGGGCCACACCACTATATGCAATGCCTTTATCTAATGTAGTGTACAGAACTACACACCTTCCCCACAATGAGGCCTTTTTCGCTGGCGCCAGGAAGAGAGGCCACGTTTCGGGCTCTTAGCGGTTACTCAAAACCGACACCGAACCCGCTTTTTATAGAGGGGTGCCCCATATTGACAACACACACTGTGAGTGTGGGTTGGCGAGGGACTCTGGTTTGGTGATGTGTTTTGTTGTACACCACTTATAAACTACCCGATAAAACTACACCCCCTACTATTCAATTATACACCTACCGATGCCTGAATTACCGATTTTAGATTTTCCTGTAAGGCCTAGTTTTAAGATGATCTGTTTGCCTTAATTGAAACAAAAACCAATGTTAGCATGCACTCATATCGCTCGCTCGAGAACTCACTACAACTCCACAACTACACTCACTCAACTCACGACCACTCACTCACTCACTCACTCCACTCACTCACTCACTCCACTCACTCCCCACTCAACTCAATTAACTCACTCACTCACCTCACTCACACCTCACTAACGCACTTGCCACTCACCACTCACCACTCACCACTACACTCCGACTCACCCCTTCAATCACCACGCCACCCACTACATCCACTCCACACAGAGTTTATTGCTTCCTGATGTCAACAAACGACAGCAAAACCGCTTTGCGAACGCGTTACTTGCAGGATTTGCGATTATTTCGGCTGTCAATACGCAAGCTATGCTGCGCTTGGGTTCATGCAAAAACAGGACGCACTTGAAGGGAAAAAATTGCAATTTTTTAGGTCTAGTTACGTCGTTTTTCTCGAAAAACTAAGTCGGTGAAACCCAGTTTTTATTAGTGCACCAAAAAAGATCTTATAAAGGTTCTTACCTAGTAGAAAAAATCAAACAATCGTCGATTTGTTTATTATTTTTATGACTGGAAACGGCCAAATTTTCAGTTCCCCATAGACGCTCTGCGTACAAATTTTGACAATAATACACTTTTGAACAGCCCATAAGCTCAAAAACGAAAGTCGGTTGACCCCCATTTTTTTTCAGATTGTCACCCTAATCAATTTAAAATACCAATATCCGCCCCAAAAATTAGAAAATCGATCGATTATTTCCCAACTTATTAACATCCTATAACCCTTAAAGGGGGTTGTCGGGTTACGGGGAGGAGCCAGTCAGCTTTAAGGGCGTTGTTGGGTTTAAGGGGGCATTGTTGGGGCATTGACAGGTGGGTTGTCTGGGTTTAAGGGGGTCTGAACGGGTTTTTTAAACACGGGGGCTGTCCGGACTTAAGGGGGATTGTTTGGGGTTTAAGGTGGGTACGTGTCCGGGTTTTTTTATTTTTTAAAGGGGTTGTCCGGGTTTAAGGGGGGGGGGTTGTCTGGGCTTGGGGGATTGTTGTGGTTTAAGGTGGGTGCACGAGTTTAAGGGGTTGTCCAGCTTAAGGGGTATTGTAGGGTTAGGGGTTGTCCAGCTTAAGGGGGTGGGTGTTGGGGTTTAAGGGGGAGTGTTGGGGTTTAAGGTGGGTTGTCGGGGCTTAAAGGGGGTTGTCCGGGGTTAAGGGGGTTGTCTGGGATTAAGGGGGATTGTTGGGGTTTTTAGGTGGGTTTGTCCGGGTTAAAAGGGGTTGTCCGTTAGGGGGGTTGTCTGGGCTTAAGGGGATTGTTGTGGTTAAGGTGGGTTGCACGAGTTTAGGGGGTGTCCAGGTTTAAGGGGGGGTGGGCGTTTGAGGGGATTTTTGGGTTAAGGGGGGTTTTGGGTTTAAGGGTTTTGTGGCACATAATAAGATGCATGCGCAGCAGACGTACGCGACAGGCGCATAAGTTGGGGTTTTTTTTTTTTGGGTGGAGGCGTTGTTGGGGTGTTTAAGGTGGGTTGTCTGGGTTTTTAACGGGGGGTGGTTGTCCGGGTTAAGGGGGTTTGTCTGGACTTAAGGGGGAATTGTTGGGGTTTAAGGTGGGTTGTTCCGGGTTTAAAGGGGTTGTCCTGGGGTTTAAGGGGGGGGGGGGGGGGGTTTGTCTGGGCTTAAGGGGGCTCTTGTGTGGTTTAAGGTGGGTTTGCAGAGGTTGGTTTAAGGGGGTTGTCCAGGTTTAAGGGGGGGGGGTTGTCCGGGTTTAAGAGGGTTGTCCAGCTTAAGGGGGTTGTGGTTTTTAAGGGGATTGTTGGGGTTTAGGTGGGTGTCTGGGTTAAAGGGGGTTGTCGGGTTTAGGGGGTAGTTGTCGGACTCTTAAGGGGGATTGTTGGGGTTTAAGGTGGGTTGTGTCCGGGTTTTTTTAAAGGGTTGTCCGGGTTTAAGGTGGGTTGTTTGGGGCTAAGGGGGCTGTTGTGGTTTAAGGTGGGTTTGCACGAGTTCGTTAAGGGGGGTTTTCAAGGTTTAAGGGGGGTTGTTGGGGTTGAGGGTTTTGGTTAAGGGGGGTTTGGGTTGGTTAAGGGGTTTTGGGCACATAATACGCGGTATGCATGCGCGACGTACGCGAAGCGCATAGGCGCGCATGTGAGTATGCATTGCGCGGACGTTGCACATGTGTGTCCGGGGTTTACGGGGGGGTGTCTGGGCTTAAGGGGATTGTTGGGGTTAAGGTGGTTGTCAGGGTTTAAGGGGTTGTCACGGGTTTAAGGGGGGTGTATGGGGCTAAGGGGGCTTTGTGGTTTAAGGTGGTTTGCACAAGTTTAAGGGGGGTGCCCAGGTTTAAGAGGGGTGTTGGGGTTTTAAGGGGATTTGGGGTTTCAAGGCTGGGGGTATTTGCAAGCTGATATTTAAAAATTTGTAAAACAGCTCCGCCAGGGGGATTTAGCGGTTCGAGACCCACGACGTGTATTTTATTGATAAGCGACTGTAGAAAAAGAATATAAACACCTTGGGTTGCTTGTGGATATAATGGGAAAACCGCGGATTTTCATCACACGGATTTGATTTTGACATGATGCACAGATGTATATGATACTGATATTCGTGATTTATTCATGGTTGTTTTGCTGCATTTTACTCAATTTGGTATCAACTCAAGGACGCATGTCAACAATCGCAACTGGAAGATTTTGGAATCAGGTAAGTCCTTATTTTTGTGTAAATTTTGTGGGGATATTGTACGAGACAGGGCTCAATGCTCATGATGTGTGATACGATAGAAATGTTTTTGTATATTCGCGGACGAGGCTGCAAATTGTTGATAATATATCACCGAACATAAATAATGTAAAAATGTAATTTACGCCTATTCAAGGGGGATGGCCCGATTTTAAGTCTATAAGTTTTCATCTTGATAGAATGGCCTTCACCCCAAAACCCCATCTGTAAAGTTTCGCACCGATATTTCTAACTGTTTTGATGTGAGAGCTAAAAACATGATTTTGTAATCCCCTTATAGTACTATGTAAAATGGCGCATATTTACGCTCATAACATCCAAACCAAACATCCTTTAGCCCTAAGATTTCACAGGGTAAATGAGACAAATAGTAGCTCTCTTCTGATGCCAAAATTTGACCACTTCCGGTAAAATCTGGGGTCCCTGGGGACGAGGCTATTAGCGATCGGGCCATGGACCTTTAATCAGTCAATCAATAATTTGATGTTAATAATGATTGAGTAATGTGGCTGTTGGTTGTAACATTTTTTAAATAGTCGGGTCAGAAAAAAGTAGGTGCAGAAAAAGTGGGTGCAGAAAAAGTGGGGTCACAAAATGTACCAACCCCCTCACAAGCTACAGGCATGCTTTGTTGTAATAAGGCATGCTTTGTTGTAAAGCCACATCAAATTGTTAACCTTTTCATTACAATGGCCTATGGATACCAGACACCTCACAGTGGAAAATCCACCTCGTGTTTCTTTCTGCTACAGCAGGTACCACAAAATCTAAGAGGTTGCCGAACATACTTTCCTCTAGAAACCCCACATAGACTGGTTTGGACGTACTTCCAAGCTGGAAGAAGAGATAATGCAAATTTTTATATTGTTTGATCTTTGCTTAGGCCACGTAAAAAAATATACTCGTTTCTCGTCCCCGCGCGCATGCGTTTTGGCTGCCGCATCAAAAAAAGTTTTTTTTTCTTTTTTATTATTCTGTTTTTTTCTCGAAAATTCATCGAAAATCGGAGTAAAATTTCACATTTTAGTTCGCTAAATTTTTTCTCTTATGCAGTCTATTTATGCATACGTCAGCACAGGTAAAGTCTATGAGGCCTGCGATAAAAGTCTATGATATTGAAATCTCCCTTGAGGAACGTACTCTCTTTCACAGTCGGTATTTTATTTTATTAATTTAGCCGTCTATTTATGCGTACGTCGGCACCGTTATAAGTCTATTACGCCTGGTGATCAAAGTCATGAATATTGAATCTCCCTTTGGAACGTACTCCTTTTTACAGTCGATATCTTTTTATTACTTTAGCCCCCGTGTATGCCACTAAAACGTTGCAATCAAAATAAAATACGCTGGAAATAACGACTATCAATGTACTTTCTGGTTTCCTGGAAGCCGCCATTTTTAAATACAGCTGTCATTTCAGAAACGGGAAAATCCCCACGGAAATCGCGTTCACTCACTGTCATCTGCGTGAAATATTCCATTAGCTTCCTTCCGATTAAGACCAAATTCATCGTTTGTGAGCAAAACCAACAGATTGTTTAGAATTTTCGTAAGTACAACGGTACTAAGAAGTAGAAGGATGGTTTTTCGTGTGTGTGTGCATACAGTGCCGAATGCACTTCATTCATATTTCTGACACACTACTATGGACGTACGGTACCGGATGCAGATCAGACTTTGATGGACCTTTTCATGACTTTGCGAGCGCGATTTGACAGCAAATCTCCAATTGATGACAAGTACCAATAAATAGTACAGTTCAGTCAGAAATGTCAGCACTCTTTGTTGACGCCAACAGTTAATATAAAATTACCTTTGTGTACTGCACTCTGAACCGCACTAAAGATAACCACAATATATTTTGTAAATTCCGAAACAATTTGTTTCTTGCTTAGCTGTTTACCTGAAAAGAAAGAGGAGACAAATTAAAACATACTGTCACAGTATGCAAAATGTCTTCTTAACTTCTATATTTGTGTTTAAATTTATATAAGGGCACATTGTTCAAGGTTAAATGTTAGTAGAATGCCTTTTTGAGCAAAACATACCTGTGTTGTCTGAAGAAAAGTAGTCAAATTTTGGGTCCTTGGGAAGCTTTGTTGCCCTTTGGAAAGGACCATCCCCATCTTGGCTCGGCAATTAAAAAAAAAAAAAAAAAAAAAAAACTGCCCTCCTCCTACCTTTTTTCAAAAGTTAGGACAGAAACAAGTTTTTTTTTACTTGGCCTATTTTGGAAACATTACGATACACCTTCATGATGGAAGATGTTTCATATTGAAGCCCAAATATGCAATGGTTATTGCCTTTTTCCATCAAGTGCTACTGCACAACATCATAAGTGCATGAAATGGAACTCATTGTATACCCTCATTTGCATACGTGGGACTTCTATTGAAATGTTTTACCTCATATTGGTTTAATTTTCCCATCAATATGTATACATTGGAAGAACAGTCATGGGACAATCATCCAACCATTCCAGGTACACAGGTTTTCAATCACCATGGCGATTTGAATGAAGTGGTTGGGCAGCAGAGTACGTTTGAACAAAATATGATTTAAAATGTTTAAAATTGCATACATTTAATTATTTTTTGACCCACAGAAATAATTCATGGTAGTAAACTTACTGCAACAGAAGATTTTGACTGTTCATAGATTGGTTTATGGCAATAACGATTGCCTCTGTTTCAAAATGACAGAACAGGCAATTTTATGGACTAATTTTGTCCTTCACAGATAATGGAAAAGCAAAATAGATGAAATCAGGAAAAATATGAAGCACTTCAAAAGTACACTTTGGAAAATTCACTTTTATGTATCAAAATGATTAACTTCTTATTATAAAATGTACAGAATGCCACAGAACCAGAATTAAAAAGACCAAAGGCATAACCCCAACAGTACAAGTTGTATCTTATCTAGAATACTGGCAGACCCTGAGAATCATTTAAAAAATACTTGCATGTACATACCGATACTTTGGTCAACTCTCCAGATGATATAAAATATCTCAACTTTTTTCTAAGGAAAGAGGGAATCGTGAAAAGCCCCTGTAACTTTTTAAGTCATATTGAAGAAGCCCCTGTATTACAAAATACAAAAATAAGAGAAATGTTTGAGGTTCAAGTAAAATATAAAGTAAAACATACTTTAGGTTTCAATACATGTATAAACGACAGCTGAAGGATTGCCAATAATATATTGTACTGTTTGATATTAAAAACATGGAAGTAATTAATGCTTGTATTACAAAGTTAAAAATATATATAAAAAACTATATTATTAGTTTTTTTGGAAGGACAATGGATAAGTTTGGATAAGGTATAACACCATTAACTGGGTCCACATTGAGCATTATTTGGGCAGGCCAAAGCACTTAGTGGTTCTGTTGCGCATGGACATGGGACAGTTGAAATTGACAGACAAGGAGATTAAAATTTATCTACCATCTTAGTTCGGTGGGTATGAGGTTCAAATACACTAAAACAAAGTCACATCGATTCATGATTATATATCCTCCAAGTTGCAACATGGGAAATGGTCAGTCTGAAATACCAAAATGGTTTGAAGGCAGAGAACTATGAGCACCCAGTTATACTTAGCACAAATTTACATCAATTCAATTAAAATAATTTTTATAGATAACTGGTAAATTTATTACACAAAGTTTTAAAACATAATGCACAATGTAAAAAATAGGCCCCCAAAATTTATGATCCAGACCAAGATACTTTACAGATTCTACACACCATTATTGAAATACTTGCACGTATCACACATGCTATAGCACTCACAAAATTCCCTTTAAGGCCGACTCAAGGGTTTGCAAGACTTATTTTGTGTATTAATTAAAAATAGTCAACTAACACTAAAGATAGTTGCCTGATGCTTCAATTCCAAATTTGAGATGAATCTGATTTTACTTTTGATGCAGTGACATTTTTGTACGTATGACAGTGCGGATCCAGAATTTTATAAACAAAGATGTAATTTTTCTATATGAAGGCATTCGATTTGAGGGTTTGACAACGAAGGACGTAACTAACTGTGAAAAAGAAATATTAAAGAATTTCTTAATTCGCTGTCATACTGCTTTTGAGAAATTGATGTTTAATATTTTTACTAAGCAAATCTATTCATTCCTCAAATTAAACTCTCATAAAGCCATATATGGTACTGTAAGCAACATTATATAAACAAAGAACAGTTTTTTAATTATGAAGACAGAATTACCGAATTCTTTAATATTTTTCAGTTTGAGTTACGTCTTTCTGTTTGTCCAACCCTCGATTTGAGCTTAGCTATTTCACATTGATTAGTATAATGGACACGCATTTGTAGTGCAAAACAGATTTGTTTTGAAAATCTGAGGGCGCCCTCATCGGAAATCTCTGAGTCGGGCTTTAAAAATACAAACGGAGATATTTATATTAAGAAATACTGAAGTAGATATGGCGAGTTGAAATAAATAAATAATGAGGTTAAAATAAGTTAGGGGGAATTGGACCTATCTGGTGAAGACCCCCCCCCCCCCTTTGGTGCTGAATGGTCGGTTCAATGCAATCGTATGACCACTGCCTGGGATTTCTCAGGTAAAAACCTGATTTGATTTGGTCATCAGAACTGTCGTATTAAACTAGCTTTCTGCTCTCCACACAGTCCCTTTGGATTTGGGGCAAATAAACCATGAGAATTCCTGTCCTTCAGAGGGGACGTAAAACTGTTGGTCCCATGTACAGAGACTATCTGTCATATCTATTATAGACAGTTTTAACGAGAGTAGGGTGTAAATCCCAGAGTTTCCAATGTCATCCTGTTCAGTTTGTTAGGCTTTTTTTCCCCTAGTCGAAGTTGATTTATCTGCGTGGGTATATCTTTAAGGGCTCCTTGATCTAACTTGTAATAAATAACAGGCGACCTCGTATTTCCGCGATGCGTAAATATGTCCCCAGCCGAATGTTGCGATCACTAACCTGTGGCTAAAGCAACTTCAAAGCCCTACCCCCTCCCCAATACCACCCCGCACACTCCACCCCCCCTCCCACACCCCACCAAAACCCCAACGCCCTCCCCAAGCACCCCACAACTCCCCGAATCGAGGGGGGAGCGCCCCACCCTCATCCCAACACCACCCCCCCCACACCCCCACCCCCTCCTTCACCCCCGCAATACCCCCCCCTCCCCATAACCCTATAACACGCCTTCCCCTTTCCCACCAACACCCCGCACCGCCATTTCTTCCCCTCCCCTCCCCAACACCCGCACACCCTCATCGCTCCGCAACATCATGCAACACTCCCAACCCCTCCCCACACCGCCGCAACATCCCACCCCCGCCCGAACACCTCAACAACCCACCCCCCCTCCCAACACCCCCGCAATACCAACCCCCCTCCCCAACAACCCCCCCTGCAATACCCCAACCCCCTCGCCAACACCCCACACCCCTCCCCACACCCCACTCCTCTCAACACCCAACCTCCCTCCCCACACCCAAACCCCCCTCCCAACACTCCCTACCCAACACCCCCCGCCCCTCCCCAACTCCTCCCCACCCCCTCCCCATAGCATAGTCGTCTCATGTAGTGAGGAAGTTTGCCTATCCATGCAAACCGTTGAAGAGATACCCAATTACGCATATTTAAAGTAGCTCATTGCATACCATACCACATATTATCCCACGTTCAAATGGCAAAAAGAATGTGCCCCATGATAGGCTAGTATGCAGCGCGCAGTACTGGTTGAGTATCCAATGTACCTTTTAAAAAATATACAATTACCTGATTTTTTGCATCTTTTAGCTCCATTTGCATCCTCAATATGCCCGAAATACGCCCAATCTAATCATGTCAAGAACTCGTCACATCCCGCTTCCATCACCAAGTCCATCATTCATTACGCCTGACTAACTCCAGAACACTTGTAAACAGGCCTTGCAGGAAATTCTCAATAAATTATGCACATTAAGATACTTAATTAGTCATATTTACGGCAACAATCTAATCGTTCGAGAATTTTGTCACACCCGCCTTCTGTCCCACCAATGTACATCATTGTCGCCCTTACGGAACTCCAGATAAATGGTATGCAACATGGGTGAACATTTTTGTCCAGACGGACGGACGGACGGACGGACGAAACGTACGACGAACGGAACTTACGCTGCTATTTGTCATAGTCCCCCCCCGTTCCGAACTTGTTCCGCGGGAACAATAATACAGCTTCTACTGCTACTCCTACATACACACGTCATTACTGATACAATGGCAATACCCTTAAAATGAAACCAACGTATCTAAAACTAGAGCTACAAGAGTTGCAAAAATAGATGTAAAAGTTAAGGTGCAGTTTGTGATTTCAGCACCTCTGTTTGATCATTGATCACTAGATTCACTGAGAAAAGCTTATTCTCCAAAATTTGGAGCTTATACTGATCTTGCGATTTCCTGTTATGAAAGTATGGCTTGTTCCCCCGGCTTTCCCATAGCTAGTCTGTGCTATAATTTCTGTCCGTTTTACGACAGAAAATACAAATTGCGAATTCTACAGATGCGACCGAATTTGCACTAAGATTGGGCACACATACTAGATTCTAAGGCTAACGGTTCATATTATATAAAACTTGCAACATTTTTTTTAGGCAAGTCGGGGGAACAAGTCTGTGGATCACAAATGCCCCTTTAAGGACTTTAAACATGGTAGCAATTACTGCTATATTTACATATTAAAAATGCATTTATAATGGTATATCAGTATGTTGTAACTTATTTGCCCCACATTGGGTAAGCCTACATATGCTAGGAACTATTAGCAGGAGCCTACATAGTTTTAATTAACATTGTCTTTGTGGATGACAAGGGACAATTGAATAGAGAGACAGCTGGATTACATCTATGTACATGCATGCCAGATGCAGGTGGGTAATTCCATCACCCCGCCACCGCTGTTGTGCCTGGTTCTGCCTAGTGCAAAACGAAGATACAAAGCTCTGCCAAGGATTTGCGATCATTTTTGATTATTGGTTCAGGAGTCCGAACCCAGGACAAGATCTAACATTTGCTAGGTAACAGAACCATTGCATATAACAGCACATGTATTTGGTGGCTGGTGTGCTTTGATTGTTATAGAGCCTAACAGTTTCAGTTCCACAAACCGAGCACCCTTGGGTAAACTTTTTCATAATTATAGAAGTCCTAAGAATGCAGAATGAGGTATTCCAATTGATTCTGGTGGTCATGCACTGTAGATGTAGTGCAGTAGCACTGATGGAATAAATTGCAATACCCATTTGCATAATTAAAATTAATTTGCTCGAACCTTCTACATAGTTTGTTTCAAGTGGTTTCGAGAATATAATGTTTCCCTCATTTTATTACATTCTCCTTCAATTTTTCAATGAGTTATGAAAATGAAATTTTACAAATTTTTGTGGTACAACTTGAAAGGAAAAAATATCAACTAATGAATTTGACAAACGAAGATGGACATGACAAAACCATTCATGTGGCAGCTAGGATACATCCTATTTTTTTATAAATCCTTACACACACATAGGCCACTGAGAGTGTAAGAATCTAAACCTATTTATGCATAATAAATATTTGTGTGAGTAATGTAAGAATTTGTATAAATCAAAACTGTCATTTCTCAAACTTAACCAAATCAAATACTAATTATGCCCAATCTTTGGCTTGGCATAATAGTCCCACTCAAGGAAAGATAAATTGAGAGATATCCAAATACATGGCTACACACACAGATGTATGGCAGCTATTGCACTTAAATCCTCTAGCCCGGCCAAACGACAAAACTCTCAAAAAACCCTTTTTGGGGATTTGGGGATATGAAAAAACAGTGTCGCGATCCCACGGGCAAGATGCAGTTATAAAACACGGTTGTTTAGTTGGCACAGTTTGTCAGTTGCGGGCATCACTTATTTCTCATAGATAACATAGAAATGTAGCAGTTTCCCGAAAATGAAAGCCTAAACTAAAGTGGAAACATGACCACAATGACTGGTCCATGACCTTTTGACATCATCACATATGAAGGAACCCTACTGCACCTTAACCCCAAGTCTGGTTTAAATGGACTTCAACTTTGGGAAGATGACCTGAAAACCCAAACTTAACAAACTGGAAATACACAGTATGACCTTTGACCGTGGTCAATGTGACGCTTTGACCTCAACAACATATGAGGAATCCATTGGCACCCTTTGACCTAATGCTAGGTTTTGTAATCATACTTTTCAAAGATGACCCTAAAAATGAAAACCTAACCAAACTGAACATGACCTCAGATTACCTTTGACACATCCATATATGAATGAACCCCCTATTGCATCTTCACCCCCAAATTTGGGTTTAAATCGGACTTAACTTTCGAACAAGATGTGAAAAACAAACCTAACCGAACTGGAACACGAACACCATACTGCCGCGCCTCCACAAATCCCCCTACTACGTGCTTGTTCAAGTCATGGTATAATAAAGCAACAAAGGCAAGTTTGTGCAAGTTTGAAATTCTATCTACACCCAGGGTGAGAAGCAAGCCTGCACAAATCTTCCTAGTCCGCCCCTCTCTTTCTTTTTGAGGTTCACCCAAATCAAAGGATACCTCGCTATGAACAGAACGATTCATCAGCCCCACACTAACGACACAAATGGGCCAATACTGGCTTATTGATTGTGATGATTCATATGGTAAATTAACACATCAGAGAAATTACTATGAAGAAGAATAATGGCAATAAATAACATCATTGATGCAATGCTTAAGGTGAACTTATTTCTTTGATACTGCTCTAGTGATCTTAGTTCGAGGTATTAAAGGTGTCAAACGAGCGATTTCACATGAAACAGGCGTCCTTAAAGGAAATAATGCAAGATTTTTGTCAAGCCAGTTTGACTTACAGTCATCAAATATATGTACATACATCACGAATTCCCGAAAAAATAATACAATTTGATGTAAAATTCACAAATAGAGGCATTTTAATTTTTGTTGCTTTTTTGACATCGAAAACCGGGCGGAGTTTTTCGCCACGGCTTCATTATCAAAAGCGCCCCTTTTGCCTCTCCTCTTGACGTCAAAGTGATGACCGACAACATCAGTGTTGACGTCGAATTGGTTATTCTGACCCTGTAATAATTGATGGATTAATGAAAGTAATAATAAACTTTGAAAATAAGTACGATGACATATTGTTTCATTTCGTTGTGTTTTTATTATTATTGATATAAAAAAAACACTCGATCGCAGTTATATGAAAGTGGCAACACTGCGATATGAGGCAAAAACGACGTCAATTATGGATGGTTCTTCACTTTGAACGTCACCATTCATTTGCCTGCACTTGTGGATTTGTCGAATCGTTTTCGAGTAACGCTATTGGGCGGAAAATTACAAAGGGCAAAATACTCACAAATGTGGACAATTGTCAACTTATTTTGATTTATATGTAATCTACGTTACTTAGCTTTCCTTCCATCCAAACCAAATTTCCAAATATTCAAATCTGACATATGTTCCTTTAAAAATAATGAAAATTCTTATTTTTTGCACCAATGCAACCACTTTTTTATAAAAAATGTCCCATGTGAAATGATTAAGCGCAAACTAATTTCTTCTTGCATAACAATAATTTGTGAAATGTTTAATTTCATATATGATCAAAATACTACATTCAGCCTTGTTTTACAATTGAATTAAGACAAATAAAATCACCCCCTTTTTGTTTTCACTTCAAGGCATTTCTGTACCCAAGACAAGGTAAGAAATCTATCGAGGGTCTTCTCTACATGAAATAACTACATATTACCAATATATGGATGCCCCAAAATCTGTCTCGTTGCACACCTTTAAAATTTGTCAATTTTATGATTTTAAATTTTACAAAATTGTAGAATTAGAGTAAGGACATTTTTAATGTTATCAGTAATTTATCCAAGAGAGTCAAAATCTTTGAAAATTTGCATAAATAGTTTAAAAAAGTGAAGGATAATCTATAGAATATCTCATAAGGGACTTTTTTCCTTCCACGGAAGAATTGACAAACAGGAAGGAAAACCGCAGTGTTTCCAAGATACGATTCTCCATTCATTACGTGTTATAGTAAGTGTCCTACGGACCGTAATGACTAAAACTAGGTTGGCTTCTGTCTTATCATTTGCAGGTATGTTAGGATACCTGTACTTGTTTACACAACTGCATAAAACTGATTTTAATATTTTTTGATTTTAATGATTTAGCAAAACACTGATAGTGCCTTTTCCCTTTGATCAATAATAATTTTTGCGAGATTTTTAAATTCACAAAGTTACTGCAAAAGGTGAAAATAAACTGCAAAGGGCAAAAAAAAAAATATCACGCTAACATTTCCCACTGTAGTTTGTGTCACCTCACACTGAAGGTGATGTCATACTGCACTGTTTCTTTGCATTCCATTAACATTTTGATTGCACCACCTTTATTTGCATGCATATCATGCTATGATTCCAAGCACAGCATGCGCGATTCACGGCAGCGTAACTTAAAAGGTGCAGTGACGTCATATCTGAACTTGAGATGACACAAACTACATACTGATTACAGTATATATTTTGTTTCAATCCAGTGTACAACTCATAAGCCCTGTGCCATTGTGAAAAGATGAGTTAAAGGTGCAACAAGAGAATTCAAATATCATGTGTTGCTACAAATTTGAAAGCCTTAATTTTTTTACTGATGTAGAGCTATTCATCAAAATATCCCCTTCTGAGAGGTTTAAACTGAGACACATTTCTTTGGTAAAACAATTGTGGAATTTCTAATTTTGTATTGGAAGTATTTGTAACAAATACAAAATCAGCCTATGATTTATATTGAAATATAAGCAAATCAAAACCACCTTTGTTTTCACTTTTAAGACATTTCTTTAGCAAAATACACTATCGAGTGTGTAATCTATATGAAACCACTTCATATAATGCAACATATGGATGCCTTGAAATCCCTCATTCCATGCACCTTTAAATGAAAGGAACATTCTCATGCAAAATGCAAACCACAGTGAAAACGGCTAGAACTACAAGGTGAGTTGTCTTTACAATGAAAAGAGTAGGGAATTGGGCATATCATTTATTTCCTGAAAATTGATCCCGCCCTTGCCCCAGTGGCTAAACACATGCGCATGCGTGTGACGCTAAACTTCCAAACGAAAGGCTACAGAAAGAGTTAAAGGGGTATATCCTCTACCAAAAAATGTGGGTATGCTTTTTATGCTGAAATAACATCACCCAAGTCCATAAATGATTTATTTTTTTTTGCACATTTCCAGATTTTGTTTTTATTATGGCCAAATTTCCAGAATTCCGGAAATTTCCGGAAGTCTTACATCTCTGGAAGAGGTAGCCGGCTATCACTGTGACATCAAACTTGATCCTTCTTACCATCCAAGTACCATCAAAATACAATAGGTCCAGTGGCGTAACCCTCTCTTACCCCCTGAAAAATTAGTAATTTTCTGCACTTGTGCCAATTTACAGTGAAAACAACATAGGCCTATACTATACTATTTAATATATTGCTTGCCCCCCCCAGTGCCATATGCAGGATTTATTGGGGGGGGGGTGCGGGACTTTGAAAAAGTGGACCTTTTTTTTAAAAAAAAGTGGACTTTTTTTGGTAAAAGTGGATCTAACCCCTTAAAATGGTCCTTTTTTGGACTTTTTGAACATTTTATCACTAAAAAGTGGACTTTCATTTCAAAGTTTTGCTAAATTTTGGACTTTTAATAAAAAAATTCAGTAAAAAGTGGACCTTTTGCCCAATTTGTGGAATTTGGGGACCCCTGACCCCCCTGCGTACAGGCCTTCCCCTTGAAAATGTGTCCCCTTCTCCCCCCCCCCCACCGAAAAAATGGTTACATCACTGAATAGGTCATTTCAAATTGAAATTTTCCAAAATATACCAATATCATCAACTTCACACAATAAGGAAGCGTACCAAAGCAGATGCGACGCACCGTATTGCGAAAATTGGAAAAAACTTACCAAAAAACCCAATTTTGACCCAATTTGACTCCTATATAACCTTCATTCTCAACTTCCTTATGGTATCCCATTCCCTCCCACCCACTTATCATTGTTACCAAGTTTGGTTTGAATTGAAGTTGCACTTTTGAAATGGGAAACTTTAACCATAATGCTCAGATAATGCATACAGAAACAGCAATTTCTTAGCCTTGATATGAATATGCTCATGGGCAAGACAAAATAGCTCAACAAGCCTGGTCTGTTGATGCAAAACTAACTTTCACATTCTCCTAAAAACTTATTTAATTAAAAATGGTGTGTTTAAATTAGACATGAAATCCACATCAACATTCATTGGCACCTTTATTCTGATGCCACCCAGTACCTTCACATTCTATATACAACACATGAATACAGATAAAGAACTACATCAACTACTTACATACATATCAAGGTGTTTGGCAAGTACTGCATATAAAGCAACATGCATGCATAAATGAGTTCTTGTCAACTTCCAATGCCCCAGGAGCATAAAAAAGTGCTCCTAAAGCACAAATTGATTTCTTCATGTTAAAAAGAGTAACATTCTGTAAAGCTTATATAGGGACTCAACCCACTAACAATCCAACCCTTTCACTCCCCCATTCAACCTCTTTTGCAAAAATTTAATGGAATTGTAACTTTTGGATTGTGGAAAAACAGAGTCTTTTAAGTCAAAATTGGTCTTAAAAATGATAAAATTATGCTCCAGAAGCACTGGCGGTTAATAAGAACTCAAATATGCTATTAGCACACTTACTATAAAATACAGCCATTTTGTGTTATACTTTGATTACCACCAAATATGTGGGAATTGTTCGGTTGTTATCATTCCGTGCGTAAAACCAAATGTACTCGAGTGTTTGCACAGAATTGTGCGTGCCAGGCATGCATCTCTTGCATTGTCTGCGCCTACATATTCCATAACAGCCACACTGTTATGAGGCCATCCTATTTGGTGGTAATCAAAGTATAGCACATAATTAGCATGAAAGACTGGCATTTTTTCGCAATTTTTTAACCCCATGAGCACTATCAAGTTATCAACCGATTGGTCATTATGGCCGAAGACGACTAGCGCTTAAATATTTGAAAATTACATTTCAACTGGTTATTGAAATGAATATATGATGCAGGCGCGGATCCAGGGAGGGGGCGGAGGGGGTGCGCGCCTTCTGGTAATTCTGCAAATTCTTGCAAAATCAGCCCATTTTGAGCTATTTTGGACCAGTTACAGCCTTTCAGCCCCCGGTAATTTTGACATTTTTCAAATCCTGGATCCGCCATTGTGATGCCACTAGGCAATCAAAATGTTGTATGAAAGGCAGGTATACTTTTTTCTCGTCTGAAGTATGAAGAGCCGCCTATCAGTTTCAGTGCGCTTGTGCATTGCCTACGTGTGCGCTCAAAGTCGGTACAATGTATATGCCCACGTCGCTACTTAGTACTTGGAGCTGGACAGAGTATAGTGCTCAGGGGTTACTTAGGGCAGCATATTTTCAGGAGCTGTTATTTTCATGCTTTCAAAAGCAATACATGGAATGCCAAATAGTAACCTTGTGAAAATATTCTGCTACAAAGTAAGCATACGCTTCATTGTCTACACACAACTATTACTTGTCCCTTGACCTACGAGAACCCTGTAAACCTTGTAAGTTGGTCTCTCTCCTCCACGTAGCACTATTTAATGACATGACATCAACAATAACAGGCAACACTTCCTGTCTGTTGACCTGAGTTTCACTACATTTATCTCCTGAATCCTGGACACCACTGGCTACACCCCTGGTGGTTTTGTTGATGTGTTCCTTTCAGCAACACCAGTGGCTATATTGGATTCTTCCGCTCTGAAGCTGAAACCCGTTTGTGGCTCCTGCATCTGCAAGGATGGAGCACTTTGCAGTCTATTTCTACTTTCTTGTGCTCTCACTTCAGATGGCATCATTGAATCTGGTTGTTCTGGTGATACCATCATTGCATTTCCTGAAGAACAAAATGGTTGACGTGCACCATTTTTCCTAGCCGATGTCAAACGCGATGTATGTTCTGCATCAGAGGCAGAGTGAGATCTCTTAGATCGGTTGTTCTTCTGTTTTTTGCTAGAAGAAGCATTGGAAGAATCAACAGTTCGATGGGTTTAAAACTGCAGATCTGTTCAGTGCCTGCCTGTTACTCGCATGGCCTGGTTTGCGTTGCCAGTAGGAGATGGACCTGGATAATGTCCCATAGCTACGTTCCATGTTCTAACAAACAATTGCATGGGGTTAATCTGTGGGACCGTATGCATTGCAGGTCTGCTGTCACCTGGTACACGTTGGAGTGCTGCCTGTCACTTTGCTGTTGTCCAGTCCTTGTGGTGTAGGGAGGCACTATGAGGTTTTGTCAGAATTCTGAAAGACAGAAGTGAGATACAAATACACATGACGATAGCCAAAAGCCTAATTGGCGTAGTAATGGTAAGTAACCCTAGAAAAAGTATCTTTTAGTTCATTCTTTTTATGAAAGAACTAGTATACAGAAATGAAATTAGGAGTAGTAGTGGACCGCGTAATTGAGAACTAGGATCTTGTCAAAATGTAGATTTGAGAAAGATAAAAAGTGGGTGACCAATCATGGGTTCGATTTTCCATATTGTTTTCCTCCCTTACAGGCTGAAACCACCAAAAACATTAAGGCTGGTATTCTGAAAGGGAGACTAACATAGTTCCTAGGTTTAAACCAGGGTTAGTCACCACATGAGTGGACCTTTTTTCCTTCCAACATTACTTGACGATGTGCCGTAAACGGGTGAGAAAATTCTCATGGATGGGCGGAATGGTCATCCCCACAATGAATTTCGCGCTGTTATTTTAATGTTTCATATAGTATGTTGAAGGAAAAAAAAAGGTCCCCTCTTGTAGGGACTAACCCTGGTTTAAACTAGGACTAAAGTTGCTCCCTTCAGAAATACCAGCCACAATTACTAGTTTTGACGTTAGATCAGTCCAGCTGTTTTAGATCATATCAACACCTTTGGGGTCCTAATGCAACACAACTATTTGCCTACTTCTTTGCAAGCTTTTCTGCCCACGGTGAAACGTTCATTGAAAACAACTATTGGTAGCTGCTTTTTGGCATTAAACTGCTACAACTATGTTCATACTCGGAGCACACACTAATTCCAAGTACCTTTATGGAGTGAGAAAATTCTCTCATAGAATAAAACATCACTGCAAAAAATAGGTTACCAGGGCGACCGCCAGAATTGTTATAAGGTTAATTTCAAACTTCTCGTCATAATGTACCAATGTGTCTCAAATTATGCTCTGTCTACCTTGTATATATCAACTTGTTACTCATCTACTCTTCTCGTAATCTCGCTCCCTGCAAGATTCCACCCGGCTGAAGATACCAAGGAATCTGTTGGTGACAAAGCTTCTATGTTGTATGGCCCAGGTTATGGATATGAGCTTCCCTTCAAATAGGTAAGCTCCTACGTTAACCTCTTTTAAAAAGCTTCCTCAAAAGACAGGTTGTATCCTTTCTAGTTGTGTTTTCATTATTTGTTAAAGCGCCTAGATATGTTATAAATAGGCGCTATATAATCTTGTATGTATGTATGTAGTATGTATGATTATCTGTTCCTGTGTAAAACACCTGTTTTGCACAGTCGAGGGGGCTCCAGACTGTCGCTTGTTTCTGTAAGGTTTTTACAAGATGGCCTTTGGCCGTCTTGTTCTGTTTGTGATGCGTTCTTCTCTTCGTTCTTTTCTTTCTGGCAAAATTCAAATGCTTCTGGTTTGTCATTGGTTTGACGTAGTATGACCAGACTTTGCACCCCTATGACCGCTGAGCATCCATTTTGAAATATGGACTGACCCCTATCTGGAGTCATCTGGGGTCACAGGGGTCAAAAGTGTGATTTTCTTGAAAAAAAAAAAATCTGGATATCATCCGACAGTTTACTTGCATGGTAACGTGACTCGGCATGTGCAGCAGCATCTTAGGACCCTTCACAAAAGTTATGGGTCGAGAGGTCAATCTGGGGTCATTAAGGGGGCACTTCTGTTCTTAATGTGAAAAATCTTCAAAAAATCTTAAAAATAGCTATCTGCTCTCTGAAACATTGCATGGTCAACATTGACTCAAAAACATACGGAAGCAGTTAAGCCCTTCACAACGTTGTGCTCGGAAAGGTGGGAAGGTCATAAAAAAGGGGGAACTTCCGGTCAAAAACCAAAAATATTCCAAAATAATAAAATTTTTTATCTACACACCCCCACCCCCACCCCCAAACATAGTACAGGGACCCCCACACCCCCCTTGGCAGATATGCATTCCTGTTACCTGCTGTATGCAAGGTATTTTTATGGGACGTGTCAAAGGTCATTTAAGGTCAGTTCCGGTTTTAAGGGAAATAATTTCAAGAATTTTTATCTCCAGAACTAAGCAAAGTAGACATTTTTTATTTGCATTGGAACAATGCATTGTTGTGTGTACACGAGATTTTTTGCACCTATACCGGCACATCAAAACGGTCTTTTAGGGGTCAAAAGGTCAATTTTGTCCAAAAAATGTTTAAAAATAAGACGTGGGCGAATGGATTTAGCTTAGCCGAAAGGGGACAGATAAAGCCCCCCCCCCCCCGTTATTATTACAGTGATGTAACATTAATAGTAGAAGAGGTCTATGAGTCTCGACCCCAAGGTCAAAGTTCAAGGCCCACACACCCACCCAGGTCAACATTTTCACAACAACACGCTCCCACGATTAAACTGAAAATTTGACAGGAATAAACCCCGGGATATCGTAAATACAGAAAAAAATTACAAGTTGACCCTATTCGTGACCCAGGGGCACGTTATAGAGGTGCAAGGTAAATCCCAGACCCAAAGGACTTGACCCTTCGAGTGAATCAATAATATTGATCCTTGTAAAGTTTTAACACGTATCATAAAAAATACATTTAATGACCATTTGTGAATTATTGGTGAAGTTACAGGGGTCAAAAGGTCAAGTCACCCAAGGGGGTCATAAGGGGATCAAAATACGTTCCAATGACGGCAGTCTTGGAAATTAGATCTGTCCCCAGGTCTAGTTCTTTCTGTCAACTTCCGGTTAAACTTCAATTTGCTCGTTCTGCCACATATTTCATCATGTTTGACAGGACGTGGACACAAACATCAGGACCACGACCAGATATGTGCCCCGACTTGTTTGGGGTTAAAAGGTCACGTAAAGGTCACAGGAGCAAAAATGTTGTTGTCCACAAAAATTCCTACTCCTCAACCTCGATTTATGGTGCCATCCCCCCCCCCCGGTAACATGACCGATGTATATGAAGCAGCTCGGGACCTTCATAAAAGTTTATGCCCAGCATGGACATCAAATGTCAGTAAAGGGGCATTTCCGGCCCACCCGAGTTTAGGTTTAAATATTTCAAAAAATCTATCTACAATATGCAAGGGGTGGTCGATTTGATGTAACTTGCACAGATGCATGTTATAAATTCCATTAGGGTCAAATGGAGGGGTCATCAGAGGTCAAAGTTTCAAAATGCTTCCGATTGAGAAAATGTTGTTTTCACCAAAAATGCTACTCCTCCTACAGATTATGTTGCATGGTAACGTGACCGATGTATATGAAGCAGCTCGGGACCCTTCATAAAAGTTATGCCCAGCATGACAATCAAATGTCATTAAAGGGGCATTTCCGGCCTGAGTTTAAAATATCTTCAAAAAATCATATCTACAATATGCAAGGTGGTAGATTGATGATACTTGCACAGATGCATGTTATAAATTCCATATAGGTCAATGGAGGTCATCAGAGGTCAAAGGTCAAATTTTCAAAATGCTCCGATTGAGCTGAAATTTTACTGAAATGATCCTGATGACATTCTAAACATGTTGAAAATATTTTCGAGGTCAAAGGTCATTAAGAGGTCAAAGGTCAAATTTTCAAAATGCTCCAATGAGCTGAAATTTTACTGAAATGATCCTTATGACATTCTAAACACGTTGAAAATATTTTTGCAGTCAAAGGTCATTAAGAGGTCAAAGGTAAAATTTTTCAAAATGATCCGATTGAGCTGACATTTGAAATGATCCTTATGATATATGAAATATGTCTAAATATTTTCGATATCAAAGGTTATTTATGGTCAAAGGTCACTACCTCGACTGTGCTCAGATCTGTCTCCAGATCTAGTTCATCTTGTTTCACCCTTTTACGAAAGTTTGTATACCTCTAACAAGGCCATACAACAGCTGATTTACTAATTCCACATACCATTGTAATGGGTAATTCATTCCCTATCCAACTATATAACATTCAATCTCATTAGTCAAAGATCTCGACCGCCAGGTTAAAAATTGTGAGAATTGACCAATTCAAAGTTGCTTCTCTTAGCAAATTTGGTAGGCAGAGGAGCTGGTGGGGCTCGTATAATCCATTATCGAGTAGGGAAGTGGTGTTAAAGAGTTGTAATATTTTATAAATGCACGGAGATATTTCAGCTTATTTCTGGCTGTT
Organism: Ophioderma brevispina; assembly: GCA_023653785.1. Lineage (NCBI taxonomy): Eukaryota > Metazoa > Echinodermata > Ophiuroidea > Amphilepidida > Ophiodermatidae > Ophioderma > Ophioderma brevispina. The sequence goes on along the minus strand of JAMKCH010015057.1, from coordinate 16,419 downwards.
GTTTACTCTGAGATAACATAACTTTTAATGGAATTACTTTGTCATAATTAGTATCAGTAAAATTGTGACTCATGCAGAACGATTAATGCGATTCCTAATGTGTAGATAAACACATGTAGTGGTATACAACAGCGCACCCCTATACACAGCAATGCAGAGGTCCATGCGTGCAGTCCGAAATTCCTGCTGCATGGTTGACCTTAGCTGGCCTTTAGTGTGGAGAGTGAAGTCAGAGAAAATTATAGGGTCCTTTTTGCATCAAAACGTTTTGATATGATAAGAAGCAAATATGATTCTTATTAAATTAGCCTATAGGACTGTGTGTTCAACCACATTTGGAGACTCATTAACATCAAAAGGAAACATTTCCTGGACTTTAAATTTCACTGGAATAATAAAAAATACAGCGGTCCCTGGACCGCAAGAGGCGTCTGCCGTCGCAGTTTGTGAATGGGCCAAAGGTCACATGAGGTCACAAAGGTCACATGAGGTGACAACATGTCACCCCACCCCGGCCCCTCCTTTCCACCAAGTTACATCATCGTAGCCCGTACGGCACTCACACAGCATGCAATATATTATGGGTTAACGTTTTGACCGGCAAGAGGTCACCAAGGTCACATGAGGTCACCAACATGTCACCCTACCCCACCCCCTCCTTTCCACCAAGTTACATCATTGTAACCCTTACGGAACTCATATGGCATGCAATATATTAAGGGTTAACATTTTGACCACAGACACACAACCAGAGTAATCCCTATGTGCCTTCTGCAATTCGTGCAGACGACACAAAAAGCCTTTTATCTGATACCAAAATCTCAAATTTCATGGAGTGAAGTTGGGGGACAGAGTTGTCGATCAGGTTGCTTACCTTTTATTTTGTGAGTAAACAAATAACACCTAAAACACTAATACTTGACCTATGATTCATTTTACTTGATCTATACGGTTCAAAATTAATAAGTCCCCCCCCTGACAAAAGTACATTTTTCTGGAAAAGTTAGGCTCTTTAACCTGTTACAAAAATGTAAAATGTACACTGCAATGTTAAACATTTAATGTGCAAAAAGAAAATTACACAACAGTTAATCTTCTCCTTGAAATGACGTCATTTATTAAATTTGATGACGAATTAAAAATGACACTTTTGTGCATTGGGAATAGGGGAACATCCTACACTGTGTACTATTGAAATTGAGTTTTGCTGACATGTGAACTTTATAACGTCATTCTGACGTAATTCAAGGCATGTTGGTACTCATTTTGGTAGCAATGGAAAGATGACGATAGCTATCCATTGGCACCAAAATCAAGTGTCTGTGGTATTCTTGTGTTGAACTAGACATGTCGGTACTTCTCTTCGTGATTTTCTCCATTGTAAAATCCCAATACAAGAAAGTGTCATTTTTAATTCGTCATCAAATTTAATAAATGACATCGTTTCAGGGAGAAGGTTAACTTTTGTGTGATTTTTTTTTGCACATTAAATGTGTAACATTGCAGTGTACATTTTACATTTTTGTAACAGTTTAAAGAGCCTAACTTTTCCAGAAAAATGTACCTTTGTCAGGGGGGACTTATTTATTTTGACCTGTATAGCTACATTGTATGGATTGGTAGCCTTGGACCTATCCTCTTTAAAGTAACACTGGCACATCTTCAATGAAATTTGAAATTCTTTCAATTCTTTCAATTTGCTCTCAAATGATAGTCTAGGCTCCAGGACCTTGGAAGAATACAGATATATTTTACACACAAAATATCATACAACAAAACATATACATGTAGGAGCCTCAATAAGAATCTAAAGACATCCACTAATTTTTAGTCTAATTGCAAACAATAAATGTGTCTACAACATGGGTATCACAGACTCCTTCTCATTGATAAGTAAAGCCACAAAGGTAAAAGATGGGTCAAACAGGGTGGACGCTGAGGGAATCAAATCCAGCATGTGTTTTCTTGATCTTTCAGCTTATGTAGTCTGCTGAATAAAACCAGTCTGGAGTGATTTTATTGTAAAATCGGTCTGTTACCCATGAGGGCACTGATTTGGGCTATTTTAGATGAGGGTTATTAAATATAACTGGTTATATAAAAACTTTTACAACCATGAAAAAATATCAATTTTGAAAAATCTTGAGGGTCCATTTTCCAAATGTGCCAGTGTCTCTTTAAATTGGAACAAAGTGGAGAAACTTTAACTAAATATACTGCAAGTAAACTTGCGTCACCCCCCTTGCGAGTATACACAGACAGACAGACAGACAGAGAGGCAAACCAACAGACAGACTGACAAGCAGACACAGCTTGAGATACACACAGACACACACACACACTCTCACAGACACACACTAACAGAGGTATACTTGTGTGACTTTTTCCTTGTTCGTCTCCCAACATTACTTGTGTCTTTTTATATGTCTCTTGTGTGTTTTTTTTATGCGTGTCTTGACTTTTTTTTACTTGGTGTGACTCTTGTGTAGTGGGTGTAATTGGACCTTTAACCCCTTGTGTGACCTTTTTAAATTCCATATTTCATCAATAGATGGGGTACATCATTTTATGCCGAAACAAAAGCTATTTCTTATGTGGCTAGTCACATAAGGAAAAAAGCCACATAAAGGCCATTTGTACAGAAAAAAAGATAAACAAGTATATCTCTGTAAGAACACTCTCAAACACACCCTCTCAAACAAACACACACTACACAGGCGAGACAAAATGGCGATTAAAGGCCAAAATTCAAACACTCCTGTCTGAAAAGGCTTGGATCCAGTGGTTCTGCTGACCAAGTAATACTGCAAATGGGCTGTAATTCTTCCCATGAGAACAATTTAAAAAGATTTTTAAAATCTAAGTGGCACTTACATAAACATACACAAGAGAGACAGAAAGATTGCCTACAAAGATGTACCTTTTTAATGAACACTTACCTGGTCTTGAAGGTCCTGTAAGTAAATAATTTCTCATAATATTTCTTGAAGATTCCTCTTGGTTGCCACCACTCTGCCATCTTGGATTCAGGTCAAGCAATGAATGCCCTGCCCAGTATCCTCCATTATGATTCTGACTTGGGTATCTGTAAGGGTGATACCCGATGTGATATCCTCTGGATGTTGATGGGTTTTGTCTTGCCTGTGGAGGGAAGAGTTTAAGGGAGGTGGTGGGAGAAGACTGAAGAGGAAAGAGAAGGAAAATGTGAAATTGAGTGCTGCATGTTGGTACCATTTTGGTACAGGTGGCACAAGAAACTGATATCTGGAGGGACTGAATGCTGTTGAGGGGAGTTCTTTTACTTGATTCTGTAATTTGTTTTCAGAACCGGGCTACCGTTGCTCGGCCAGGAATAACTTGACTTGTATCTTTTACAGGCATGCAGTGGTGAGTTATTGCATCTTTCAAATCCAAAACCAATGTTGTGGCACATTGGACATATAAAATGGCCTGAGAATGGGTTCAACTTCAAGGTAGGAATAGTTCTTGTGGTCATTTGCACAATGGTTTCTCCATTGGTGGAAGCTGGAAGGTTTTGAAACCAAACCGTGGTACAATGATAAACTCAGAATCTGAGGACAGTGGGACGGCATGATCTTAGACCACAAATTCCAGGTTGCAAGTGGGCACCTCAGTACCACTTCTAGCTTGCCCACGACATATATGAAGGAGAACAGAGTTAGTTCAATTACACTCAGCTGGATGAAAGCGTTAATATTTGGTCTCCCATGGTCCACACATGTGCTGATGAAACAGAAAGTGGCAAACATTGAAGGAGTCTCACCACTGGGTTGAAATCTCACATGCTCCATTATTTGCAAGGTTGACTGTGCCTCTTTAGCACACATGGGGCACTGTTGTAATTCCTTCTACCCACAACAATTTCTCTGCTTTACTTTGGAGCATAGATAAAGTCAGATGTTCTTTTAGAGATGAAGATGTAGAGTTGACATTTACCGCACAAGTATGTTGGAAGGTTCGTCTGCGAGTAGCTCAGTCTGCTGAGTGGGTTCAGTATGTGAATAGGCTCAGTCGCTGAGTAGGTTCAGTCTGATGAATAGGGTCAGTCTGCTCGAGTAGGCTCATTCTGCTGATGAGTCGGTCAGTCTGCCTGATAGGCTCAGTCGCTGAGTAGCTCAGTATGCTGTGTTTATGGTTGTTACAATTTATGGTTTGCTAAGGTCAAGGTGGCATGTCTTGTTGTTCTATTGCCATTTTATTACATGGTGATGTTTTCGTCTGTCAGGAACATACGGTGGCTGGGTCACTGATTTCAGTTTGACACCTTCTGCTGCCAGAGTTTCCACAAGCCCTGCCCCCCCCCCCACAATTGATTTCAGGTTGAGCATTTCTGCAAGTATCCTTTAAACTCTCATCAGGACTTGGTAGTTCTGCCTTGATTTTAACACCACCTTGATCAACATTTTCCATTTCTAAATTGGGCATCTCTTTATTCACTTAGTTCTTGCTTCTGTTCCTTATGCGCGTGTCCTGCTTGGGAAAACTTCTATTACCGATAGACGGACCATCTCCAATGTAACAGGTGAGTGCGGTACTTTCTCCAGCATTCTCTGCTACATAATCTAAGTGTCAACTTCTGAGACATTACTTTTTTTAAACACTTCAACTTGATAGGTGAGCTAGTAACACCACATCCCTTGACTCTGACAAAAAATCAACATAGCTCATGGAGGGACGCTCTTCTGGGTCAGCATGGCTATCTGTCTGTATTCTACCCTCTATCAGTAGGCCACTCCTTGTTCCTTTAAATGTTTCTCATGTTTGTGTCCATTTAGGACCTTTTGTAACAGCACTATTGATCGATACATTTTGCATTTCCAAATGAGGCATCTCATTATCTCAATTAGGTATATATTTTGTTATGCACATGTCCTGCTTGGGTTACGTTGTCATTATGACAGGGACCAAAAATTCTGCACTGTCGTGGAACGAGCACCAACACACTACACAACCCAAGTATCATATTCTTCTGGTACATCACCGCTAAATGGTTCATGTCCACCAGGTGCACTACTAGCAACCACCCCCATGTGATATCGCTGATGAAACCTGACTAGGGGCTATGATCGTGTCATTATGGTTATTGCTTTCTTCTGGCTTCTGGACGGGACCATTTCACCAAATGTTGCCAAAAAAGCCTATATGGCATCATAACTTCAGTTGAGCTTAACTGAAACTGTTCAGTTTGTAATATATTCCTGAAGATTAACAGGTTTCAAAAATTTGGGGAGGGAAAAATGTTAACAGGCATTGCTCATCAGAAAATGCCAACAGTGCTCTCCACAGCAGTCTCTTTGCACCTGATTGGTTGGTCAGTGATTTGCACTTCAAGTGATTAAGAGTACTGTTTGCTGACAACTGATTTAATCTTCAGCATTCAGAGTCACACTATCTGGCTTTGATTTTGATCTTTCTTAAGTGGGAGGAAACACAATTTCTCATGCTGACTTTCTTCCAGTTTTGTTGCCTCAGTTTGTGTTGCTTTTTGGGTTTCCACATATTTGACCAGTTATATGGTTTTAATGCAGTTTGTGCAGGGGGTTCAATGACCTGATAGTGCACTTGCTTACAATCCCCACACACAACCACCATCTGCACTATCACCTATGCTTTCTGATGCGACAAAAAAGTTTACAAACCCTGTTTCACTTCAAGCTCGGTCTTTCTATCGGACTTGCACATGAGATATTGGGATAGTCTACATCATGGCTATTTTGCAAGTGAAGTTGCATCTTAAAAAAGAGAGCCGTTTTAAAGTTACATCGAACACACTCGTATGGTTCATTTCCATCCTGAATCTGGTGGCACTGGTGGTTTTGTGTTATCTGTTTCAGGCCAAATGGTTTCTGACAAATATTGCAGTGAAACATATCACCTTGCCTAGAAGGAACCAATATAAGCTTTTGCTCTGCTCCTGGTGGGAAGAAGTAGAAGTCAATCCTGCAAGCATTGTGGCTTGGCTTAGTGACTCTGAAAGTGCTTGATAATGACAAATTGCCACTGTTGGACACAGAAGCATCATAAATGCCATCTGCATCTTTCCCCTTATGTTCTTTGCTTGGAATACTAACAACACCCTTCGTGTTTGTATCGTTCACCTCTTCCAAACAGGTCTCTTTCCTGTTGGTCATGCAGACTGTCGGCATTTCATGTTTTACAGCAGAATCAGTAGACTCATCCACCCTGGAGGCTTGCATATGTAATGGTCTATGAGGATCTATCTTGAGTTCAACTGTGCTATTGCCAGCTACATTTCTCATATTCAAATGGGGCATCTCTTCATTCTTGCTTTGAAGTTCTTTCATCATTCCCTCATGCTCAGATCCCTCAAATCTCCTCTTGTTATTGCTAGTGGAAATGCAATCTCCATAATCTTTTCCATAGTCTCCAGACTTAATCTTCCCAGACGTTTGCAGTGGTATTTGTATATTTGCACCATTTACAGTAGTATGATGTACATGTTGATCTTGTCTTTTCTGTGATTCTTTAAATATGGATGCCTCAACACCTGCAGTAGATTTTTTTGTAGACCCATCTAGATGTTTATCAATCTCAGGGCTTTTCAAATGTGCTTCAACATCTGGCTCATCAAATGACAGGGATTCACATTGATCAAAATCTCTCTGTGATGCTTCTGTGCATATTTCATTTGCTTCATTTATGTTCTCACTAGGTCTCTGATCCTTCTCCAATTGAAAGGTATTCAAATATGCATTGGCATGTTCTTCATCTTTAAGCTGCTCACGTGTTTCATCAGTATGTTTTGCAGACCTATGTAGATGTTTATCAATCTCAGACCTTGTCAAATGTGTTTCAAAATCTGTCTCACCGATTGGCAGGGGTTCAGTTGGATTCAGATCTCTCTGTGATGCTTCTGTAGTACACATTTTATCTGCATCATTTATGTTCTTACTTTGCTCTTGATCATCTTCTCTCTTTGAGTTATACAATTGCATCTTGGCATGTTCTTCATCTTTCTGCACCTCAGTTCTGCAAGTTTCTTCACAAACTCCATCAGTATAATGTTTTGAAGTCCTATCTGGATGTTTATCAATCTGGGAAATTTTAAAATATGCTTCAACATCAGTCTCATCAATTGGCAGGGGTTTACTTTGACCCAGATCTCTCGGGGATGCCTCTGTGCACATGTTGTCTGCATTTATTGCATTCTCAATGTGCTCCTGATTGGCATACTCATCATCTTGAGGCTGCTCAGTTCTGCAAGACTCTTTAAGACTTTGATCAGGGTAATTTATTGAAGACTTAACTAGATCTCTCTCCAAAGTTTTCAAAGGTGCTTTGACATCTTTCTCATTGATTGGTTGGGATTTACTTTGATTCAGATCTCTCTGTGATGCTTCTGTGCATGTGTTATCTGCATCATTTATGTTCTCACTGTGCTCTTGATCTTCCATCTTGAGGGTATTCAAACACACTTTGTCATGTTCTTCATCTGCAGGCTGCTCAGTTCTGTAAGTCTCTTCACAACTTTCACCAGTATGTTTTGAAGAGTTATCTAGATGTTCATCAATTTCAAGAATTTTCAGATGTGTTTCAATATCCATCTCATCAATTGGCAGGGATTCTCCTTGATTCAGATCTCTCTGTGATGCTTCTGTGCACATTTTACTTTCATCATTTATGTTCTCTCTGTGCATTTGATCTCCTATCTTGGGGGTATTCAAACATTTCGCATGTTCTTCATCTTCATGCTGCTCATTTCTGTAAGTCTCTTCTTGACTTTCACCAGTATGTTTTGAAGTCCTATCTAGATGTTCATCAATTTCAAGAATTTTCAAATGTGCTTCAACATCCATCTCATCAATTGGCAGGGTTTCACTTTGATTCAGATCTCTCTGTGATGCTTCTGTGCACATTTTATCTGCATCATTTATGTTCTCACTGTGTGCTTGATCTCCTATCTTGGAATCATTGAAACATACTTTCCGATGTTCTTTGTCTGTAGGCTGCTCAGTTCTGTAGGTCTCTTCATGGCTTTCATCAGTATGTTTTGAAATCCTATTTAGATGTTGTCAATTTCAGAAATTTTCAGATGTGCTTCAACATCCATCTCATCAATTGGCAGGGTTTCACTTTGATTCAGATCTCTCTGTGATGCTTCTGTGCACATTTTATCTGCATCATTTATGTTCTCACTGTGTGCTTGATCTCCTATCTTGGAATCATTGAAACATACTTTCCGATGTTCTTTGTCTGTAGGCTGCTCAGTTCTGTAGGTCTCTTCATGGCTTTCATCAGTATGTTTTGAAATCCTATTTTGATGTTCTTTTGTGTTCTTACCATGCTTCTGAGTCCCCTCTATCTCAGAGATATTAACCTGTGCATTTGCATGTTCTTCACCTACTTTAAGCTGGTCATGTTCTTCATCTGCTTTAGGCTGGTGACCATCAGTAGAAACCATGTTTCTATGATAAACTGACTCCCAGTCTATGCTTTTAGCTCTCTTTTTGGCCTTCACAGTACAATCTCCACTACAGAAACCATAAATGCTTAAACTTCCACATACGGCACACCAATCCAAATTGCCTGCTCCATGTCTTGATCTGAATCTTTTACTTGTATTAGAAAACTTGCCCTCAATTTGATTTCCACCTTGCAGTGACTCACATCTAGATGACACACTGGGAGATGAGCCCTCATTTGGAGTTTCACCATTCTTGGTATTGCTGACTTTCGTGGTCTCCCTCTTTTTCTCACTTTAACATTGGCTCCCCTTTCTGGTCTATCTGTTGAATATACAGCCTCTTCATTTTTGTCATTTTCACTGAGAGATGAGCCCTCATTTGGAGTTTCACCATTCTTGGTATTGCTGACTTTCGTGGTCTCCCTCTTTTTCTCACTTTAACATTGGCTCCCCTTTCTGGTCTATCTATTGAATATACAGCCTCTTCATTTTTGTCGTATGGTGCCTCTGGGATTCTACAGCTGTTATGGGATAAGTCCAGGTTCATTCTGCAGTACCACTGCTCTTCTGCTTTGATTTCTGTAATATTGACATTTGCTGGAAGTTTTCGCCATTTGAAACATGAATCACACTGGACCCAGTCTTCCTTGTTCTTGCATTCCATTGTTTTTGTGCTTAACTTATTTTGTTTTTCAGTGCATGCCTTCTCATCAATCAAGTTCTTCTTCTGTTTCCAAACTATCGATGTAAAGTCATCTGCCTTGTCTGTAAAGTCATACACATCTTTTTTAGGCATGCTGTCTTCATTTCTTGAGTCTTGGACATCCTGACTGAAACTATTCACACCTTTAACTTCATCATCCATACATACTTCACCATGCTCCGATGTGATTTTATTACCTTCGGTCTTTGATCCTGCTTTTCCAAGACTCTCTATTACATCTTGATGAGAATCATCAATGTGTAATACCATGGAATGCCTTCGTGATGCCTTGAAATCACATACTTTACAGTTGTAAGGCATGGTGTGAACATGTGCATGTACTTTTGCCTGACACCAATTAATCGATGTCTTCTGGCAGTGAAGGCATATGTATTTGTTGGTTACCGGGTCATGGTCAATATCCTTTTTTATTTCCACAGACTGTGCATCATAGGTAAACAAATCTGAGACTGTCTTTGATGAACTCCTGTGATGCAATTTGATATGGTCCTCTATAGCTGTCTTGTGAGCCGATTGATAGTCACAGTGTGAACAATAGTATGGTTTCACACCGGTGTGTTTTCGAGAGTGCAATACAACATCTTGTGCAGAACCAAAGGTTTTACCACAGTAAGGACATCTAAACACTCCAGATGCTTGGAGAGATGTAACCATGATTGCTTCGGATTCACTGGGTGAGAATGTGTAGTCATCCCGACTGGAGGAATCGTTGTTATCTGTACTGCATGCATCTTCTAAACCTCTATTAAACTTTGCATCAAGGTGCATTCCTCTTTTCTTGGTGTTACATGTTCCATCCACTTTATGTATGAAACTAACAACTGGTAATGTCTTGCTGTTGACTTCTAACAAACTTGTGGAAGATATGCCACTGTGATCTCGTATCACATTCTTGACCGATCTGCCACAAGTACTTTCTACGTCATTTCCCTTTGTTATATTCTGGTCCAAGACACTGGTGAAAACATGGGTTGAATCAAAAGCCAGGGTATTTTCTTGCAAGTTATTCACACATGCTTGCTATTTTAATATCAGGTGTTGCCCAATGTTGGGTTCATTTTATTGCCTCATGACCATTGCTTAAATAGTGTAGATGAAACAGGGTACTTGGAGATGGCCATGTGTTCGTAGTTGGAGATGTCCATTGGAAAACAGCACTCTCAGCTATTCAACCGCACTCTCCATTTGATGACATTAGAATCAATATTCTCACAGGATGCTTGCCACCTTACTTCAGATGGCGCTAAACACATCAATATTATCATCCAAGAAATTCGGTATCAGAAATGTTGTCTAAACTCTTTTGTCATACTGGATGTAAAAGGTTGAAGGAAATTCAGCCATTCCTAATGAAGATTCCTCAAATGGTTCATCCCACTTGATGTTACCAAAGCTATTTTCATTATTGGGTGCTTTTACTTTTGGGACAACACATTTGATTCCTTTAGAAGTTGTGTACTGGTTAGAAAAACCTCAAATGATTGTCTTCAACATCGATTCATGATGTATCTTTAGCTGCAGGGCCTTGGGCATATTTAGTGGAAGTGTCCTGCCATCTCAGGTTCATACCATTGTCAGCTGTGAACTTGATGGTCTTACTGTAGGTTAAACATCTAATTGAATTCTCTCAAACTTGGTCCTGTGTACCTTTAGGTGATGTATTCCTTTCCATCTTCAGGTACAATATATTCATCAAGGACATGGCTAATCTTCCTTTGGTCTGTGACCTAATTCTTTTGGGACTCTTTGGGGACGTATCCTGTGCTGAAGGTGTCGTTGGCTACCATTAAATGTTTCATACATGTTGAGGTGATGATCTGTCTCATGAACGTTTCCAAATATGTTTCCTATCCCTCTTGAGACATTGCTTATGATTGCAGAGCAGGGAACTTGAATGGTTTTTCACCACATGCCTTCTAACATGAACTTTCATAATCATCTTGTGACTTGACTTTTTAGAAACAGATGGACACATGTACAAGACCATTGAGTTTTGCTTGACTATAATGCTCTGGCTCTCTTTTCCTGGCAAGAAGGATATAAGCTAGATACTGGTTTGTTTCTACCAAAGTGAACATTCAAAATTGTGATCTACAAATAAGGAAGATGTTGGATTCTGGAAAACTACATTTACGTTTACAGTGATGTACTCCATTTCTTACAGTTTCCCCAGTGGAGAACAACTTTGTGCAGGACAGTACTTGAAACACATGACTTCAAACCATGCTGCTGTTACGGAAGATTGATCATATTGGATCAGTTCTGAATTGCCATGAGATTCCACTGGTTACTGAATCAATGGTGCCACACTGCTTCCAGGATCCAATTCTAAAACAGTACATACCTTTGGCTCAGTTATAAATATACAGGTATTTCCTTGATCAAATGCTTGGTCAGAATTGTTTGACGCATCTATTTGATGGGAAACGAATCACTCTAATTGACAGGAATACGGATGTAGGAAGATTCTTAGCAGAGGTAAGTGGCAGCAGATTTTCTGCTGGTGAAAGGCTGATTGCTGGCAGAGCTAGAACTTGAATAGATTTCAGAGAGGACAGTTCATCTTCATATGAAGACAGTATTGAGCGTACTAATGACGAAACGAATCTGAACATCTTCATCAGAAGAAAACAATTTCTGCGTGGCAATTTTTCACCTAACTGTTCGGCCCATGGTTTGCCTGCATCGTGATGGCTTCAAGTGCCACGGTGATCGGTACCTATGGCGACTGGAAATGCAGAAGGGACAACAAGTTGGTGTAAGGTTGATGGATGGGATGGCTGCACAGTAGAAACATTCCTCCTCTTTTTATTTGGTACTTTTTTCAAAATTATTCTGGAATCTTTTTCCCTTTGACATTTACCAAACAGCTGTCACCTTCATTTTCTGTGATTGGGGTTGAGTGGTCACTGACAAGAACTGGGGCTGTATAGGGACAGGAAGTGGATTGTTGTGGAAGTTCTCTGCTCTTCACCAAACATAAATGTCTAGATCATCCGTTGCCACATTATAGGTGCTATCTCCTCTCGCCGAATTACCTTCTCCGAAAGGTGAGCGATTTCTCTTAAAGGCACGTACACCACAAAACTCTGTTGCCTTCTGGTCTTGGTATTTGGGGAGACTTGCAAGTTTTCTGTGGTGATGCTTTGACAGCGAATGAGATGCCCGCCGATTCTTGATCTTGCTAACATATCTGGATGCCGTGACATGTGAAAGATTGGTGAAGATGGAGAGTTATACAGTCCTGAGATATGAGATTAATTATATGCTCTTGACACACTGAACACCTTGTACAGAATGATGTTCTTCTTTTACTTTGATGTCATTTCTTGAACATATCTGACAGTCTACGTTTTGAAGCTTTTGCTGCTCTGTGTATTCTTTTGGTTTTACCACATGCATATGTGTGGTCTTTGGTGGACGTGTGGCTTAATTCTTTGAGATTTTTCTCTGCGTACATATTTCTTGAGGAAGATTCCTAAGGATGATTGATAGAATACCTTGACTGTTACAGAATCACTACGCCTTGGTCTTGTTCTACCACCAGAACAAGTACCTTTCAAAAATTGATGAACAATCAGTTCAGATGTATTCAAATGGTTCGCTGCATCTTGTGCAGAGGTATCGGCCTTTATGCTTCATCTTTAGAGTGGTGTCTAAACAGCTTCCTACAAACACAAAAAATACATCACAATCAGTACACCATTTTACAAGCTATAATCCTGGAAAAAACATATTATAAACTAATATAATTAAAATATTATTGGTTGGCAACTTGCTTTCTGGTCATATGACTAATTTTCACCCCCCCCCAAAAAAAACATGTTGACCACTCCATGTTAGTTTGGCATGTTTTCGGTGTTGGTCTGTTACAACAGGTAAATGCAACTTTAGCAGTTTGGGCATTGGGACTGCTGTGTATAAAAATAGAACGGACTGAAAGATCCAAGGTTGCATTTTTATTTATCCCAAAGGACCTACTCCACTAATCAGTTCTTCTCTTGTATTCAGAAACAACCAGTCCCGTGGTCAAAATTGGACAACCATTTGTCAATCTTAAAACATGTATCAGATGCCACGAGAACCATCGTTGAATTATTTTCATTCAGATTATTAGTAGTGTTTTAAAACACCTGCAAAAAATCGTTGCAAGATGTGATTTTCCAGTCACATTTGTATTACGTTTTCTGCCATTTCTAGAAAAGACAACTAATGTCATAGAGTAATTAAGTTATTACTTAAATTGATTAGCTGCGATTTGCTCATCCGAAACCATCGCACGAAAAAAATCCTCAAATTCATATTGTTAAATATTTTTTGTTACTGGCATGGATATGCACATAACCTGCAAGTGATTGGCTTGCAATCTGTGTATCAAGGCAAGGCATATTTTTATCTAATTCGGTAATTTCTATACGTATGCGTAGCAAACTTCGGACTTGAGATCCAAAAAGCCTTTTCCCGTTGAAATATCACAGATTTTTCAGCGTGATATTGTGTGCACCATGACACTGCATTTTGACCTCAAACACAACCATTATTGATCTTTGTTCATCTCTCGACTGGTGTAACCCCACAATCCCTGTTTAGTCAGATTTTTGATACCCCTCGCTGTATGTGTATTGGTGGGAGACGGTTCTTACAATTAATTCCTCAAATACCTTCCATTTTTATTTTTGGTGGTTTGTTTCTACATTAAAGCAGTTTAATCGGATTTGTACACACTTCCCTGATTTATAAGTTTAAAAACATGCATTTCCACACATTTTTCGATTCTCTCTGCTAATCCTGCTAATCCGTTAATGCCAATACATCATAAACACCTCTGCACGCATTTATGCCAAAGTTGCTTCTCCTTGTTTTGAGTGATTTAAATATATGTTCCCAATTTCCTTTCACAAATTAATCTTTTGTCATGTCCTGGACGCACACCCTAGCCCAGGTTTTGGAATTGCTACACTTAAGTCTGTAATGCTAATGAAATTATTTCTCTGCTATCATTGTCAAATGGAAAAAACTACAATAAGTTGAAACACTGTAAGGCGGAAGTAATATTTTAGTTACAACCTGGCTATAGAAGTGAAGTTTGGTCCAGTGAGACTTCAAAACATGTGAAACGTTAATACAACTGCTACAATGCACACTAAGGTGATGATTGGTCTTAAGACAAACTAGCATAAAATAGCAGTACTATAGCAACTAAGAGTTTGTGGGTTCTCGGCTTGCGTGCTCACTATATCAGGGTAGAATTTTGTTTGCAGAGTGTGAGGAATAGTCGTGATTCCCACAACTAAAGTTTTTGTACCGTGAATCATCTAATCGCTACTGGTTACTTTCCAAAGGCTTTACGAGAAGCAACTTTATTCATAATTATTCACTCAAATCTATTTCCGAGAATCTTTTGGCGAGAATCGACTCTCGGATTCTCGCCCCGAAATTTCTAGCCTTTACTAGTCAAAGACATTCACCCTTTGCATTCGTTCGTCCATTTTTGCAGTAGAGCCCGAACTGGCATTGGAATTAATGACAGGATGTTGCATTACACAACTCACTCGCCTCTTTGCATGGTCAATGGGTTTTTTTAGAGAGAATAACTGATCGATCTGTTCTGTAAATTCCCCTTCATAGTTGACTCCATGCCAGGTCGAGGCTCTCCCCGCCACTGGCAAACGTGCAAAGAGCGAATAAGGCTGTGGTGCTGCATTTCATTTCAGCACTCGACCTCACATTACCTTTACCTTGGTACGTGACCTTTCACCTCATCAACAAGTGAGTGATCCCATGTTGCAGCTACGACACTAGTTTGGTTCCAATTGAACTTCCAACTTCAAGTGGAGGTGAATTAAAAAAAAAAAAATATTTAAGTGACCAATACCATGCAAACAACAAATTTGCTAATTGGTCCCTCCATCTGTAACTGCAGCCCACAAAAAACATCATTCCCTGGAATGCCTGTGACACCATCCATCATGGGGGTGTGGCCAGCATAGTCCGTTGGTGATGAGTTCACAGAGTGTCTCAAGGTCAACCTGTTGATAAGCTTCATATAGCCTTGGTCCAGTGGTTTCTCTGACCATATTGAAGTTTATCCTGAACACACATGTGAAATGTCAGTTAAATATATTTTGACAAGAATTGGGTCAAAGTTCACAGGGGGTCATCAGAGGGGTCAACTGTTTACACCACATATGGAGCCTTTTGCGCTGATGGTTCTTCTACCAGTATGATCTAATTGGATCGCTAAGCCCAAATTATTGGTCGAGCTATGAGTTGCAAAAATATTGGGCGAGACGCAGTCGAGCCCATATTTTATGCGAGACCAATTAATTTGGACGTAAATCATCCAATTTTTATATCTTATGTTTTAGATCCGATATTTTTCAACACACTTGACTCCTCAACCCATGTAATGAATTATTGGTCAATACATGTGATAAATCAAATTTTGTTAGGCCTAAATTTGCTTGATTTTTAATGAAATTTGGGTAAGGTCACATAGGTTTATCAAAGTCCTCTGTGTACATATCTACATTAAGTCTTTTCCACGGTATTCAGTTTTTGATACACTTTGGTGGCTGATGTAGCAGTGGCATAACCAACCATTTGTTCGGGGGGGGGGGGGGGCACAGGGGGGACCATATTTTCAGGGGACAAGCAATTTAGTTCATTTGTTATATAGTATACTGGCCTATGTAATCACTAATTTTCTCAATGGGGAAAGATTCCTCCACTGGGGGAGGGGGGCAGCGGCATTTTTAATAGGTATGAATGGTTGCAGATATCTACTCAATCAATAAATTATATTTTAGTTGACTGGGCATGAACCGTGTTGCTGCCCTTCTGCCGGAGGTTCTGGTATAGTAGTTAATTCAATTTCGGCGCTGTGCTTCTTCTCGCGTTGTATACAAGCTTCGTATATCAAACATTCAAGTTACGGATTGCATGATGACCAACTTTTATAATTTTTTGTACACATTTTAGACGCTAGCAAATTTATAAAATCCTTTAAAATGACCGAATCGACCTGCAAAGCAACACAAGCAAACAACGTGTTTGATAATCAGTTTGATATTTTTTAGCAAATCCCAAATTGGCTATTAATTATCCAAAAGCCAGAAAAGCCGAGGGACAGGAAGAGCGAGCGGCTACGGTTGTTGGGATGGCTGAGCTGGCCGCGTAAGTCCGCAAGGCCAAGAGGTGTATCCCCATTCAAGTTGACACGATCCGATTTTCATCAATTGTCACCTCT
>JAMKCH010015056.1:0-32992 GCA_023653785.1 Ophioderma brevispina | reverse complement strand
GGTCGCATTTTTTTCCCTTTAAAAATATGAAAAAGAGGGATATGAAGCCCCTATTCACTCTTTGTTAAATATTTACGTTCACTAGGCCTCGGCTAAGTGTGTGTCCAAAAATCACATGTCAACTTGCATAAACTCCCACAAAATTTCTAGCTTACTAATTCTTCCCATACCTTTTACATGATATTCCCCTTGCCTCGGCCCCCTTTCCTTTTAAAAGGAATTTTTATTATGTGTCATTTTGAATGTCCTGCAATCCTTTAGAGTCCGAAATGACGTCATCAGACCTTCATTTCTGAGGAGAGCTATAGCTCGGACTCCTAAAGCTCTCCTGAGCAGTCTTTCAGGAAATTACTTGAAAGGCCTGTGTTTTTGTTTATGAACATGTATGTATTAATGAGCTCATTGATGAGATCTTTTAAATGAATACAGGGGAGTTATTAACAGAGCTCCTCTTATTCATAAAGTGAAGGCCTGGTCATTATTCCTGTTTTTGCATTTCAGCGTTTTTTTTGCACACAAAAAAAAAAATAACAAAAATTTAGGGTCTTCGGGGGTTTTTAAAATAGGGTTGGTCGGGTTACGCCAATCAAACAATTTTTTTAGGCCTAAGGTAAGATTTTCGAAACCAGTACTCTCTTTACGACAAATTGAAACCGGCGATGCAATTATTTTTGCGTGGGAAGAACTCGGCCTCCAGCCTCGTTCTTCCACTTAAAATAATGACATTCCTTTGGTTTCAATTCATCGTAAAGAGAGTACCAGTTTCCATAACCATACCTTTATTCTCTTATTTACTGTGCGCCCGACCTCAGTGAGAAAAATAGACAGAATAGTTTCGTATAAAGGAGGAAAAGGAGAGCAATGTCAATAGGTATTTAGACCTTACAAGGAATTCCTCTAGCTCTATTCACTGCATGCTCGACTTCAGACCAAGAGATCCTGGGTTCGAGTCCCAGTCTTGGCAGGGTCGAGAAATAAGTCGTTGACTCATTGGTAAGTAACAGTCCGTAACAACCCCCAGTACGCGGGAGTCATACTTACATTTCAGGCATGTAGACGAGTCATTTGGTTTTGCACTTATTTACTGTATAAGTGGAAATTTTCGTGAGGTTTTTATTTTCGCGAATTTCGCGAGTGAACATAAAAACGCAAAAATAAAAACTCGCGAAAATAACTTTTTCCAATAGATATGTATTGCATTGATGTCAATACCGTGAAATTAAATTCTCACACATTTGGCAAAACTGTTAAAATCGCGAAAATATCTGTACGCGGAAATTTCCACTTATACAGTATTTTGTTACGTGTAACATGGTGCAAGTGCATGATGCCAAATCACTTTCTTCCCGAAATAAGATTATTGAGACAAAAAGCAATTTTGTTTCCCACAAAACTTAAATGCAAGTATTATGTAAGTGCTAGGCTTTCACATAGAAAATGCAATCAAATCAGAACAGACACCTTTGAAATGTGCACAAGGTTTTGCTAGATTTTGAGCATAGCCTACACTGAATGAGAGAAAGTGAGCCCATGAATAAATTGTGACCTTGGAAATGAGAAGAAATGTATTAAAAAATCTCACAATTTATCTAGCTCGTTCACTTAGCGTTGATCGTCATCCATACCCTACCTCAAGTCATATAGAGGGGCGTAGCTACCATATGGACAGAGTGGACAAAGTCCACGGGCCCCGAGAGGTTAGGGGCCCCCAAGAGATTGGAGAAAAAGAGACGGGAGGGAGAAAGAGAGAAAAAGAAGAGAGAGAAAAAAGAAAAGAAAGTGGGCAAGGGAGAGCGAGGGAGAGAACAAAATGATGATTTGAAGGTTTTCAAAACAAGGCCCAATGCTATCCCGTTGTACAATTCCGGGGCCCTTCCCAGGGGCCCTTCTAGAATGCCTGTTGCCGATACACAAGAAGCCCTTAATGTCAATGTAGGCAAGTGTACGTTTAAACATTACTACAGGCCATGTATCAGGGCCCTAGATACCAAACCATAATGGCACTGGATTCAGTGGCTTTTGTTATGGTCCCCACAGTGTTGGCTTTTGTTATTCTGTCCTTAAAATTAGGACCCTTTTGGGTCTATTTGACCCAATAACAAATTCCAACCTGAATGCTATTCATTAATGTCTAGTAACAGTTTTTTCAGGAATAATGAGTAATTGCGGCCCCCGAAAGTTTCGGAGGAAAAAAACAGAGTTTGGCGAAAATGGAAGGCCATGGACGGGGCCTTTGAACACTATGGGCCTAAGATGACTTGTTATGTTTCATTGACGTAACCAAGGCGTTCGATTCAGATCAGCTGTGAGGGCCTTTGGAAAATCATGTCCAAGTTTGGATGGCCAGATAATTTCATCTCAATGGTGCGGCAGTTCCATGACCATGACGACGGTATGATCGTGATGGCGAGTTTTCAGGATCATCTTGAGTCTTCTCCCAAATCCACAGTAACTAATGGAGTAAAGCAAGGATGTGTTCTAGCACCAGCCCTCTTCAGCATCTTGTTCAGTGTCATGCTTCAAGATGCTTCTGCAAAGGCTATCCTGGGATTAGTATCAATTATCGTTATGATGGCAAACTGATCAATCTGAGACGGCTTCAGACTAAAACCAAAGTAGTCGAAGAATCAGCCCGTGGCTTCTTGTTTGCTGATGACTGTACCCTATCTGCTGGCACACATAGTGATATGCAGCACAGCATGGACCTGTTCTTATCTGCCTGTGACAACTTTGGCTTGACCATCAGCACAAGAAGACTGAAGTCATGTACCAACCTGCTCCTGGAAAGCCATATGTGAAACCATCTATCACTTTTAAAGATCGGAAGCTAACAGCAGTTGACAAGCTCACATTCTTGGGGAGTACCTTGTCCTGTGATGTGCTCATTGATGATGAAATCAACAACAGGATTGCAAAAGCCAGTTCTGCTTTTGGCCGTCTACAGGTAAAGGTGTGGGAAAGGCAAGGAATCAGATTGGACACCAAACTAAAAAAATGGTCTACCAGGCTATTGTCTAGCCATCTCTGCTTTATAGTTACGAAACTTGGCCAGTGTACCAACGCCATGGTATACAAATATTGAATGACTAAGAGTGTGATAAAGACAATAATTTAACATGCTATGAGGGCAATGGTTTGAAACTATGGCCCAGGTGTATTCGAAACCATACTATGGCCCGATGCGTAAGCGATGGGGGCATAGGTCTGGTTTCGAGATCACCGAGGCCTATAGTTTCAACCATGTCCCTCATAAAAAGCTGCTATTTGTTTTATATATTTGAAGTTACGCCGCGGGCATAGTATGGTTTCGAGATCACCTTGGGCCTATAGTTTCATCCAACCATGCCCCTCAATAGCAGTCAATCTTTGTATAACATCTCAAATGAGATGGCATTTTTGACTTCGCTTCGTGAAATTGGAACAGTCAATATGTAACCGCATGATATATACTTTTGCACCATTAGGCAGGCAATGTTTGTTTATATCATTATATCACCTGGGGTTCTTTTCATGCCATGATCACTGCAATCATGATATAAGTAGGAATTAAATCATTGCACTGAGATTAAGTGGCAGGACAAAGTACCACAGATATGGAATCCTCAAAGAAAATAGAAAAATATTCTATGGTAACTGTGAAGACAAAGAAATCATTTAGTGGGTTCGACAGAAAAGTGTTTTAAAAAGATTACACTCAAGTCTTCGCTTCAAAAGATCTTCAGCATAGAGTGAAGAGTGGGAAAGGCTACCCAAGATCCCCCCCATGGCGCTTCCTTATCAAAGGATGGCTGCTGTCCAGAAACAACTCCATAGCATCGGGTAGTACTCCTTCCATCGAATGTATGTGTGTCACAGCGAATGTATGTGTTTGTCACAGCTTTTTCGATGCTCAAATATGTTCTCATCAGCTACATGTGCACCCACAAATCTTCTTCATCTTCACGCAAATTTATTTGTCTGTCATGGTCATCTCATTACATGAGGACGAAACGAACCAAATTTGTGGTTGTGGGTTGTATAGGTGAAGGTGGGATGCTCCTGAATGTGGGACATTATGATTGCGACTATTTAACTTTGATCGAGCATACTGGGGGGGGGCCCCCCCAGTTGCGTCTTTTGTCCACGGGCCTCTCCGAACATGACTAGCTACAGCCACTGGTCATATTTATACAAATATTACGACATGAGAGACGCTTGTTAAAACTATGGACCCGACGTGACTGCAATAGGCTATTTTGCCTGAGTGGCGCCACAGACCCGAAGCAAAATAGCACAATTTGCACCGTCACCGAGGGACCATAGTTGGAACAGGAGCGCTCGAATAAAGGCAGTATAATTTGTTTTATATACGTTTCATTTCATATATTTCATTGTTCATTGATTAGTTTAAAAAGATTTATAAAACAATAAGGTAAAAGGACCCATGCCGGCAGTCATTGCAGTGTTGTCGTCACCCTACTTACAGAGTTAAACCCCATCCAAACATGGAAGGCTGTTTAATCTGCTTTTTTATGTGTGGTTTCACACTTTCATGTCATTTCTTGTCACTTTAACAGCTGGAATCTTGGCTGATCTGTAGCCATACCGTCACTCACTTGCTTTTCGCGTGTATCCATGTTGACAATTTGTTTGATGATCATGCTACACAGGGCTGACATTGTGAAGCCGTAAATAGTCTTTTTTGGGAAGCTGTTAAATAGTTCTTTTTGAAGCCGTAAATAGTTCTTTGAGAGCCGTAAATAGTCTTTTCTACAGAATGGTGATTTATGTATTTGATCATGTGGTCCACTTTTAACCAACAATGAACAAGATATATGAATGACGTACGATAAAGCAAATGACAGGGGCTATGTACTGAACATGCCGGAGCCAACCTTGGGCTACGATTATAAGACTTTTCGTCCTAGGTTTTAATCAGTCATATCATACATATAGATTTACCAACACACCCGCAACCCGATTAGCCCTGTATTAAATTGAGATCTAAAATTGTATGTACTGACATGTAAAGCAAAAAGACCACATCAGACTTTCCGAAGATGCCTTAAATACTTCTTCTTACGTTTCAAGCTGTTCATTTCAAATATTTCCATTCCAGTTTTGTCCCCAACAACGGCGGTGATTTTTGACGACCGGAAATTTCACACCGTTTGCACAGCCGGCCATTTTAGTAGTTAAATAGGTTGCACAGGAAAGGAATCTATTTAGTTAAAAATCAGCTCTGTTCAGCAGACCATCCCTCGGTCCACGGTGATGAAAACCCTAAGCGACTGATGACTGTGAAATTAAACTAGACTCTTCAACCCCATCCGATATTACGTGGACCTCCAGAACTGTAGGGAAAACGTCTCCAAACTCCCCCGGGTCGGGGGAAGTGACTCGCCACAAAAATTGAGTACAAAAACACATGGTTCTGGTTACTCGCACTGTCTATCGGCGTGCCGTATGTGCGTAAGACAATTAGCCGGACCAATCAGTGCGACGGATTATTTTTTGCGCAGGATTTAAAACGGGCCCTGGGAATTGAGCGGCTGTTGACAACCTCCTGGGGGTGGTCGCGACGCGCACTTGTTGTTTGGGAGCTCAGGCAGGTTGTTCGGCCTCTCAACGTTACCGATTCTGGTTTGTTGATTTTTATTTGACTTAGACGATGCATTTTTTATTTGGCAACTTAATCAAATATAAGTAGTTTATGTATTATTATTCTATAGTTTTAATATCGATTTTAGTGCTCATATTACTGATACGCGTAACAAAATCAGTTTTATTTTGATAGTTGTCACTCACTAGTGATAAAGATCTCCATTTAATTTTATTGCATTCAATAACCTGCGCCTCATGCATCTTAAAATGAAGTTGATGAAAGACAATTTATCATTGCTAGTATCGCAAATCCTTAGATATCTATACTACTAAACAGATCTGTCTGCTGTCTGTCGGTATGCATTTAGTTATACTTTGAAATATGGGCTAATAAGGGGGGGAGCATCACAGAATTATGAAATGGATAGGGGGGTTAGGTTCGTGCTTCCAAGACCAGGGCATTCGTGACAGAAAAAAAGATAGGGTCTTTGGGTGAGATAGCCAAAAATATGCCAAATTAAGGGGTTTTCCGAGTGACAAATATGGCATTTTTTTCCAAAATGGGGTTCTATGGGTGTGATTTTGCAAACAAAAAATTTGTAAAATATAGAGGGTCGTTTGGGTTTTTTCCAAAATACGGGTCGGTGACAGTGGTTAAAAATTACCAAAAATAGGGACTTGTGGTGTGGAAATTAAAAAATATTGGGGTGTTTTGTGTGACAACGATACTGAAAAAGGGGGGTCTAAACAGCTTGCCTACTTACAGATGGAGTGACGGGGGGGGGCTAATGGGTCTAATATTTTAGCATGAAGGGAGGGGGCGCAGAACAGTCTGGACGTTTGTCTTAAGGGTTTTTAGAGTAGACCCAAAAGGTCAAAGGCACTAGAGGTCAAGTTACATGAGAACTCTGACCTGGGCCATAGATTATGAGTCTGTGGTCAAAGGGGTCACATGGCGAAGGTAACACAAGTCCTCCCCTCTCCTCTTCTGGAGATGGCACAGTTGGTACTATTTTCGGTATTTACCTTAGAAATGGCCTGACCCCCGGGAGGGGGAGAATTTCACACTGATTGCGGACTGGCTTGTACAGGCGCGCGGGCTGACCAAGCCATTAATCCTGCCACACAAGCTAAGGAAAGGTGGTTAGAAGGATTTAAGAAGGGAAGTAAGGTCCATACACAGGACTCTTGAGTCGGGACTTGAAACGTGTTACCTTTTGGAAAGAAATCCGTTTGGAATTTTCCCGTTTAAGTCGATCTAACCCGCGGGTACTTTGAACTCATGATACCAACAACGTCAACTTTCTTCCGATTTTCTCCAAATCGTAACCTTTTAATCGAAAAAATCCGGAAGGAATTGGACCGTCTTCACCTTCCCCTTTTGTGGGATAGGGGTGCGGATACACCATGGTCCCGCTTGCTCGCGTCTGGGCCCTAGGGAAGGAGGAAGAAGGAAAAATTGTAAAAGAAAAAGAAGAAAAATGTAAAAGAAAGTAAGAGTCTGAGGACGACGAGTCCTGTACTCTAGGATATAGTGTGGCAAAAAGTTTCCGGAGAGACATATCTCTTGTCTCCAATTCTTTGCATTTTGAAGATGGTGTTATTTTTATCTAATTTCTATTTGATTAATGTAATGTTTTGGATATTGGTTAACGTATGTTTTGATTAGGGAGAGATTTCCGCATGCACCATTTTCAAGACAACATTGGTAAGGCAGGGCCATACGAAGGATTTTTTTGGGGGGGGGGGGTGCAGGGCTTAGAAAAGTAGGACTATTTTGGTTTAAAAGTTGATCTAAAAACTCTCCTTTTAACTTTGTGAACATCTCATCACACAAAAAAGTGGAGTTTCTAGTCAGAATTTATAAAATTCTGGATCTTTTGTTATTTAAAAAAAAATCAGCAAAAGTGGACCCACCCCTGCGTAGGCCCTTGTGGTTTGGGGGTACAGGGAGGGACGGCTTTCTCTGGGTCAGATGCCTCGTCACAAACCGGGAGGACGTTGTTTATCTGATAAGTATAATTATTCATTTTTAAATAATTTCGTTATTTGGATTATTGAGTTCTAAGTTTTGGTATTTTTTAAAATAGTAAAAATGAAAAGAAAATCACAAAATAAAAGCAAAACGTATAGAACAATCATGATCACATAAAAGTGATGGGAAGGGAAGAAATGGCATGGACTCAAGAAAAGCGGGTTTATAGGGATTTGGACCTTTACTTTAGAAATACAAAGTATGATTTATTTACGAGCGGACCCATGTGAACATACAAGTTTTAATTACCTTGCCTCACCAAGGATGAGTTTACGGGGTCAGTTGGGGACACGCTACTGTAACATTGAATTAGATGCATGAGGGATGTTTCGTAAGACAGCTGTATAGCGGGCCACCCCCCCCACCCGCGGTACGGCCACTGCAACCAACAAACAAACGAAAAACGAGGGAAGAAGGATAGAAAATCACGAGGGAATGTATGGTTTCTTCGCTTATCCTCCCGGCTTCTACTTTATTGCTATTGTTATTCCATACTTGGGCCTCTGTAAAGGAGCTTGCGTCGGTAATCGAGAACTGATCCTATGTCGGGCATTGATTAACACCTGTATGTGGTTCGTATCTGTGGTCCCGGGATTAGCATTCAAAATTACAGTGATGGGAGCAAGGTAATGCAGTCACGTTAGGTACGTGTGAATCGATACTGCTGGAGACAGACTTCCTACAGATGGGTTACAGTCTAGGCGGGCTACTCACTACCTATACTAGTGTTAATTCCAGGAGCCTGTGCAATTTGGACAAGTTGGTTCGGCAGGGCTGTCCGGCGGGTGTGGTAAGCTGTGAAAGTCATCTAGGTTTTTATGTTTAGCCCCGAGTCTAGCATTATCTTTTAACCAAGTGAGCTATTAAAACCAGAGGAGAGACAGAGCGAACTGGGGTGGGTACATGGCTATTTAGCAGGAATTGTTGACAAAACTGAGCAATGCTAACTGGAATAAAACTGGATCACAAGGCGGGCTTATGTTGTTTTGGGGAAAGAAAATCGATCCAGTTTTTAGGATTTTAGAGCTGTTTTAGTAGGCAATTTCAAATTTTTTTGAGGAATTTGGTGGTTTTGAAGGATTTCACACAGGTTAAATTTAGTGCACGCTTTCAAAACGTATTTCTTCGTGTTCTGTATTGGTTGTTTTTATTGACAACGCAAAGTGCAAATTTTATCGCCGCAATGATTCGCAATGCTGTTAAATAGCTTGAGAGGATCATGTAATGCATGTTTAAAGCATTTCGCCGAGGGAAATGCAGCCAGTTTCTATGGTTGGCTTGTGCCAGTTATGGCGCCAACAATAATGACATTCTTATTAATCTAGGTCCTTTAAATGGGATATTTTTACAAAAAAAAAATTTATGGTGTTCTATGACTCATATGACATGGGGATTAAACTGTTTTGTGTCACACAATGTCTAGCAAAATGTCTGTTTTTTTTTACTGGATACGGAGGGCCGGGGGGGTGGGTTGGGAAAGTGGTACCAAACCCATTTGCCTCTGGCATTCTAAACTATTCATTTACTTATTTTTATTTTAGTTATTATTTAATAACCCTTGGACATGTTCACATATTTTTGAAATCAATTAATTGAAATTATTGATAGGGTAGCCTGGTGTATTGGTCACATGGTCACGCACTTGTGCGGCAGAAAATATTGAAATATTGTAAAAAAGGAAAATTGAAAATTAGATTACTCTTCACAGGGAACCCAGATATTTGAATGAGTTTTCACCATGGGATTTGCTCGTTGCTAAGCTTTAATTGATATATAAGTTGATATGGTAATTTTCATTTTTGGGTATTAATCTAATACATAGAGCGGTAATCAGGCTTTTTCTATGTTGTGTGTTCAAAGTGGGTTTAGAAGATAACGGAAAGATTTTGTATTGTGCCACCAACAATGAATTCGGCAGCCTCGATAGAATAAAATGATGTATTGAAGGATGTCGGTGGCAGAATAAAATCCCCCCCATTCTTCATTTTCTGTCAAATTCTGATATTGGTGGTCAGCAAATGAGACAATTGTGAATTAAAGTGAATGAAAAAAAAACTTTTGATAATGAATGACGGACATCTCAGCTCACAATTATCAGTCGGTTTGATTCCATTGTACTGTGGTTGTGGGCATAATTCCTGGTACATGTTGGCCAGTAATCATGGAATGAATTTAGTATTCTACCGGCACAAATTCAGAACCTGAACATGCAGTTATCCGATAAACGTGCCGAATTCGGTGTGGAGGAAAGTGAAGAATATTAATTCTTTCTTAGACAGTATACCCGTACATGAATTAGTAACAGAATTACCAAATATGGTCTGAACTTTTAAATCACACCGTAAAGATGACGTTACAATTTTATCCTCTAGCTTAAATGCATGAATGTAAAAAACATGTATCAGCTGGACCTGCAGCCGCCTTGATGGCGATGCATAGGTGGTGGCAGCGAGATGAATCTTGAAACGAAAAGCCAAAAATGTTTTTTAATCATGCCGTGAAAAAATTACTTAATACCACCGTAGGAGGGTGTAAATCAATCATGTAGGCCTAATATCGTAATTTTACTTAAAACGGATAATTCAAACCCTCAATTTTGAGCGGTTGTTTAAATAAATTCAGAAAAAAACTTCAACTGCTAAAAATGTGGCGTCGTCTGCTACTGCACACACACACAGACTCGTAGTATTGGGAATGCACAGCCCGTCCCTTAAGGGCGCACACCACTAATTAAAACGCTCCATTGAAATACACGTAAAAGGACCCACATCGCGCCCTGTGATTGTGACCCCGCGGGACAATATTTTGAATGCTTTTGATACATTTCCCTATAGACACAAATGAAACTTTGAGCAAGAATTAGCAATTTGATACAATTCTAGTATAGATTTTTTTTAAGAAACGGCATATGAACAGCGCCAACACTATTTTGAGCCGACGTGCACGCCTCATATGCTTTCAACCAGGGCCGGAAGACGGTTCGAGGGCCTCCTAATTTCTACTAAGAATCTAATTTCAAAAATTTTGTGATACTCAAGCGAGGATCAAGCTATCTCTTCATTTAATATAATATACCAACCCTAACTGGAAACCGTCGGTCCCCAAGGACTGCAAACTATCTCACACATGTTTTCTTATTTTACCGAAACTACCACCGTTCAACCAACGTGAGTGATTTAGTGTTGTTCGCACTTAAGCCCCGTCCCAAAACGGCGAGTAGTTTTAAAAGGCCGCGCGGGCTCTGCGCGAGTTACAGTTTTTTAAAGTTACAGTAGGGTTGCAAACACAGATAGTTTTTTTTCTTCTTACCCGGACGATTGAGCTTAATTGAGCTTAATTAACATTACATAAAAGGACAACTAATAAATCCAAAGAAACCTAAGGAAATAACTTGTATGTTTGACCTGGTAGGAAGCTGATAGGTGCAACGAGAGATTTCAAATAACAGGTCTCCCTAAAAAATATGATTTTTGCACTGGTGTAAAGCTTTCTATCAAAAATATCCATCTGAAGGATTAAGCTGAGAACTGTCTTTTTGGTCCCCAAAAATTGTGAAATTCTAATTTCCGATAGGAGCAAATACGAAATTCAGCCTATTTTTTCTATTGAAATATAAGCATATACAAATCACCTTTTTGTTTTCATTTTAAGTTATTCCTGTGAACAAATAAAAAGTAGGCATCTATGCAGTCTAATTTATATGAAATCACTTCATCTAACAGAAAATAAGGACGACTTGAAATCTCTCGTTGTACCTTGAACACATAAAACCATGCCGTACGACCGGGGGGGGGGGGAGTTTCCCCCTATGGCTCGAAAAAGCGGGGGACGATATGGACCAAAATATGCATTTTCCTCTTTTCGAGAAATTTAGACCCCCATTTCAGCACAAACTGAGAGAACATTTTCGCGCGCTACGCGCGATTCGTCAAGTTCAGGCTTAATTGGAGCAAATCACCGGGACGACTTATGAAGTTTGGTAGGACGACTTGGAAATGTTTTCCCCAGTCTGGATTGACTGCCTCCCACTGCATAAAACAGGTAGGCCTATTCTCTCTCGCTCATCTGAAAAAAAAAGTATGCTCACGGTATGTGGACTTCACTGAGGTTTTGGGGTTTTTCTCCCGTCAACTTCTTTATGACTCGCACTGTACATTATCAACCATGAACATAGATTGCAATGTCGTCTGCATACATACTCACCTTGCATGTTTGAACATTAGCATGTCATTATATAAACAATAGTAGCGGCCCAAGAATTGATCATTGTGGGATACCACATAGCCTCATTAGACTTAACACAATTTACCTCAGTGATAGTTTTTTTTTTTCACTCAAATAACTTAAACCATGCGATACAATTTATATTTAGACAGCTTATCTACTAGTAATTTATGGAGCAAATGTAGTGCACAATCGAAAGATTTTTATTCAGATCTAACAGCACGTATAGCTGCAAGCAGCTGTAGAGTTCATTTGTCAAAAACAGATTGATTGCGGTACAAAAGCCCATTATCATTCAGAAAAAAAATCAATCGGACATAAACAACTCCACAGTTTTAGAGAGTACTAGAAGAAAACATCTTGACAGAAGAGAAGAAATTACAGGAACCATCCCAGATAGCACGCATATATTGGCTCAACAATGGTTCCCCATCTGTAATCGTGGCATCGGCATCACGTCGCTAACGTATATTGGGCCATTATTGGTTTTCCATTGGCAAATGTGATTTGTGATATCGGCTTCATATCGGCACCCTTTAATGGTATATAAATATTGGCGTATCATATTGGCAATCGACCAGCAGCCAGTATAGAGCCAAGAATTGGGAAAACGTTGGCCCAATATTGGCTTAAGGCTAATTGTTTGCCTAAAAATAGCAGGGTTAGGAAACAATAAAACATATAGAAATGCAATCTCTCAAGGATGATTGTTTTGATCAGAACTAATTATTTCAAAAATATTATACACTATATATATAATACCAGTTTCAATAAAAAAATAAACTACTTGACTGGGTTAATTTATTTAATTAAATAAAGCAGCTTGAAAATATATAAATATTTTGCCAATAAAAATTGATATATTCCCAATGTTGGTTCAATATCTATGACCAAGAATTGACACAATCGTGGGCCAACATTGGCCCGAGCCCAATATTGGTCCAATTTTTGGGCCGATGAGCAAATAATATCGGACCGATAACTGTAGCCAATACTGGTCCGATATTGAGTATATATTCGGCCAATATTGGCCCAATATCTCCATGTTATCTGGGATGGCAACAGTAACCCAACAACTGTACGCAAGAGATCCACCCATGACTGATTAATGTAACCTTCCATTCATCGCCAGTGAACCAGAAATACTTAAATTTGACGTACACTGTTAGAAATTTCCGTAAATTGAGAAAACAGATTTTCCGTAAATTTACGGAAAATCTGTTTTAGAAAACAATAGAAATAAAAAAACAAAAAACATACAAAATGTTAATTTACGGAAATATTTCAAAAATTTCTGGCAGCAATATTTCCGGACTTTTTTTTCGTTCCGTAATTTTAAATTACGGAAAAATTCTGTTAAAATACACATTTTTTTTTTCCATAATATGAGACAAATTTCTGTAAAAATACTGTCAAAGTTCCGATAATTGACAGAAAATCTGTAAATTTACCCTAAAAAAGTCTGGAAATTCTGCTGCCAGAAATTTCCGTAAATTTACGGAAAATTTTCTAACAGTGTAGAATGGGAACTGAAAGCAATTATTTCATCCAACAAATCCAATCTGATCCAAGAATCTTGTGAAGAAGGAGTTGACGTCATGTTGAAATTATGAAATAAAATTTGGGTAACTGGAGAATGGCTTGTTGACTGGAAACGTTCAATTTTCATACCAATTCCATAGAAAGGGGATGCAAGAGAATGCAGCAATAATAGAACAATTGTTCTAATATCTCACCAAAGCAAGATCCTTCTCAAAATCATCCAGAGAAGAATTGAACCTTCCATGGGGCTAGCTATTACAGACTCGGGCAGGTTTCAGGAAAGGACAGGGAACTCGAGACCAGATAGCTATGCATCGGCTGGATCATGGAGACTACAAGGGAATACCAAAAGCAGAAATACATGTGTTTTATAGATTACTCCAAGCTCTGGTCCATTCTCGTTCAGATGGGAGTTCCTGACCACCTATAGTCTCCCTCATGAAGAATCAGGAAGCAGCTGTTGGAACGGAATTTGGCCTGACGGATTGGTTCCCCATTGACAGAGGAGTGCGTCAGGGCTGTATCTTGTCTCCATACGTATTAAACATTATTGTGAGTTCACAATGAACAGATCAATCACGAATGATTAGATTAAGGTACATGTTGATGGCCATCAGTCAACATGCTCCATTTTGCAGATGACACTCTACTCGCCGAATCGGTAGAAGATCTTCGTGCACTGAGAGTAGCAACCATGGACCGTACTAAAACTTTAAGAAGACCAAGATAATGTCCAACTCAGCACTGGAAGCAGTGGCGTAAGCAGACCTTTGCAAGTGTGTGTGTGTGTGTGGGGGGGGGGGGGGGGGGGGTAGAAGGGTGCCGAGGCATTTTCTGAGCGGGGGGGGGGCGCTCGCCCCCTGCCCACCCCATCCCCACCCTGCTGGCTACGCCACTGAATGGAAAATTTCTATGTGGATGGAGATAGCATTGAAGTGGTGGATGCTTTCAACTTTATGGGCTCCACAATACACAAAGATGGTGGTATTGATCTTGAACTCAGAAGGCGACGTTCACCGGGTAGAGCTGTCATGGATAAGCTGATGGCAATCATGAAAACCATGATATGTCCCTTAACATCAAAGTGATGCCAGTGAATAGTCTTGTTTCCCAGTAGTGCTCTACGGAGCCAAAAGTTGGACATTAAAGCTGAATGATAAGAGAACGAAGAGGTGGTTAGGCTTATTGCTCCAAACATCTCCCTAGCGGCAATGGCTCTCAAGCATAAAAGTGATTACGTAGTGTCATAGTCCAGGCTACAGACCATGTGACCTTGCTCTATTATATATATAATGATTTCAACGGTTTCTAGACCAGTTTTTCCTGCTAAATCTGAATCCGATGGATGCCAGATGAAAAACCTTGAGCATTTTCGAAGAAACGCAAAAATCCAAAATGGCCACCAAAACACTAAAACTCATCTGTTAATTTCTCAAAAGTGGTAATTTTTGCCTATTTAGTCAAAACACCCATTGTGACCAATTAAAACATGATTCATTAACCATCTAATTAAGATATTTAATATGGCCGCCACTATATCAAAGTATCTGATATTTATCTACTTTTGACCGTAGAATGGTAACTTGGTATATACTTATGCTTTAGCAATCAATGCTACGTGAATCAAAAAAAAATTGTGAAAGAATTAAAGATGATCTTGACCTTAATGCAATCACTATATCATAGATTTGTTGTTATTTGTATAAAACACATCTGATATACTTTCATATGTTGAAAAAACGAAAGAAATCGACTGAAAAATACGCTAGATATGGCGGGTTTTGTAAGCACACCCCTTTTTCGCCATTCCAATGGGATTTACACACATTAAACTTGTGTTTGTGAAAATGTACAATATCATGATGCCTTTGTCAATTTAATAAATGTTACATTTTCTTGAATATTTTAACTACGGATTAATCAATGAATCTATTTATACCAATGTTCCAAGTGATGACAAATGCAAACACCAATTCGCATGTTGCAGAGCAAGAAAAGAAGATCTTCCCATTGTTTAGGAGATTGCTAAGAGTTAAGTCCCTTATTGGCATAGCTTGTATCTATACCCGGAATACAGTAGTAGTGTTGAAAACCCTTTTCATTTTACACATCAGGATTAATTGGTGAGATTTTGTGCATTGGAATGGAGAAAAAAAGAGGTGGGCTTACAACTTTTTCATATCTGGCTTATTTTTCAGTCGATTTCTTTAATTGTTTCAACATTTGGAAGTATATTAGATTTGCTTTATTAAAACAACAAAGAATCTATGATTCAGTGACTTTATCAAGGTCAAGGTCATCTGCAATCCTTGCACATTTTTTTTTGATTCACGTATATAGTATGTTGATTGAGACCATTATGAATAGCTTTCAATAATTTGATAATCAAGTCACTTAACCATTCAAGATGGCTCCAAAATGGCAAAATTCATGACAACATAATAAATAAGAGCTGTAATGTATGTGCATATCACTATAACTCATTGAGAGCAGTTAGGATAACATAACATACTCAAAGTGATTGGAATCTGCAAGATGGCATCCTACCTGGGCGTTCAATATGGATACAAATGTCAGTCAGTAAAGGCCAGTAATTCACGCTGTAGGCTAATTATATATTTTTTGTGGTTTTTAGTTGGATTATCACTTCCATAAATCCCAGTAAGGTTATCTTAAGTGTCATTGAGTCGTTATCAAATATCCCAATATGGATGCTAATGGACGCCTAAAACCTACCAAAACCAAAGAGACCATATTGGATACCCATCTTGGATGGCATCTTACATGTAATGATATGCAAACTGATCTGATTGACTTACACAAATATTGCAGGGCTAGGATAGATACATTTATCACTTATAGCCGTCTTAGAGTATCGGAAGCCATCTTGGATGCTATAATGAAGGGATTTATAATCACATTTTAAAAAAAATGTTTCTTATGGTTGTAATTAATTTCTTAACTGTCAAAACACCAGGATAGATACCAAATTACCAAACTGCAATCAAAAGTAGATCACGATCAGACACTTTATTGTGTTGGCGGCCATATTGAATTAACTGATTGCGTGGTTACAGCATCTTATGTTAATTGGTCACAATGAATGTTTTAACGAGACATGCTGAAAATTATAACTTTTGAGTGAACAACATTTGAATGTTTTGTGTTTTGGTGGCCATTTTGATTTTTTGCGTTTCTTCAAAAATGGTCAAGGTTTCTCGTCTGGCATCCATCGGATTCAGAATCAGCATAAAAAATGGTCTAGAAACCGTTGAAAAACATTATATATCTAATAAAACAATGTTGATATTAATTATCAATGAATCGGCAGCATGGACTATCATGCCATTTACCGCAAGCCGCTGGTGTACGCCGCTTGCAGGATCGAGCTATTATAGTCAAGCGGCACTTTCGCTTGGAACTACGTCCTGAGCGGCTCCGCTCCAGAGTTGAATTCAAGTCAACTCAATGCAAAGGTCATCCTGGATTAACATTTTCAGAATGCTCCGATTCTTTTCCAAATGGTCCCAAATTCGTTTGAGTCTAGTTTCGTCAAAATCGGAGCACTCTGAGAGAATTAACCCAGGATGAGCTCGAACCGTTATGAGAATATAATCCTGAAACTAATGACCGTTGATATGGTTTTTTAATCCTCATGACCAGATGAATAAGTTGGAATATTGCAACATTCCCTTTCCAAACATGCTTTCTCATCTGAAATTGCAATTTAAATATTGCAGTCTATATTACCTATACGGCCATTC
Source organism: Ophioderma brevispina (assembly GCA_023653785.1). Lineage (NCBI taxonomy): Eukaryota > Metazoa > Echinodermata > Ophiuroidea > Amphilepidida > Ophiodermatidae > Ophioderma > Ophioderma brevispina. The sequence goes on along the minus strand of JAMKCH010015056.1, from coordinate 15,844 downwards.
ATTGCAGCATATTTGCTTGCCTCGAAAATTTATAATATTTCTACACTCCACCACCAGGTTTCTTTTCCCTGGTGTTTTCTTCCCTTTGTGCAAAAAGGAGCGAGTAAAGACCAGAGAAAAGCATACAAGGAGGCATACAAGGAGGCGAAAAGGGAGACGAAGAAAGCGGTGGCCAAAGCAAAAGCTGAAGCATGGTCGGACTGGTATGACAACATGGAGACGGAAGAAGGAGAAAAGATGATTTATAAGGTGGCAAAGCAAAGAGCCAAGGCAAGACAGGACCTTGGTGATGTAGCAGTCATCAAAAACCAGAATGGTGAGCTACTGACAGATAAGAAGGAGATAAGAGGTAGATGGCGGGAGTATTTCAACTATCTTCTAAATGTGGAGAATGATAGGGAAGACCTTGAGGATTGTCCACAAGTGGAGGACCTGTGGCAGAAATAACCTTGGAAGAAGTGAGCGAAGCTTTGAAAAGTATGAAGACTGCCAAAGCGGCTGGAGCATCAGGTGTACCAGTTGATCTTCTAAAGTGCCTTGGCGAGGAAGGAGAAGAAATGCTGCATTCTCTGCTGCTGAAAGTCTGGCATGCAGAGGAAATGCCAAATGAGTGGGAACTTAGTGAAATTGTCACCATCTATAAAAACAAAGGTGATCCCCTGGATTGTGGCAATTTTAGAGGGATCAAGCTGTTGGAACATGCAATGAAGGTTCTGGAGAAGATCATAGAGAAGAGGCTACGCAAGCTTATTGACATTGATAATATGCAATTTGGCTTTAGCCCAGGGAAAGGAACAGCAGATGCAGTGTTTATCATCAAGCAGTTGCAGGAGAAGTACCTTGAAGATCTCTTTTTCACCTTTGTGGACCTGAAAAAGCATATGAACCCGCATCCGCAAAAAAAGAAAAAAAAAAATCCCAAGAGAGCTGGTGTCTTCCCCAGATAGCAGATACATTGGGCCAATGTCAGATCATCGGATCGGTCCCGGTCGGCAAGCCACCGTCGGACCAGCGTTGGGGCGACATTGAATGTACATGTAAACTTTGTTGGCAATACAACGCTGTCCCAACCTTGCAAGACTACATTACACTTGGGCTCAATGTCGGACGAGCCACGGATCGTCCGCGTCGGCAAGCCACCGTCGGACCAACGTTGGGTGATATTGACTTTACATGTAAACTTTGTTTGCAATAACAACGCTGGCAACCTTGGCCCAATACTGTGAATATGTGGGCGTGGTCTTGGGACTCTCATCTATTCCTATGAAATTATTGATTATTAATCATTTATATATTCTTCGCCTTGAGCTGCTCTATGCAAGTTTTCTGTATTAATGGACGCAATTGATTTCTATTTTACCACACGAACATGATTGTTTTGGCTTCCAAAAGCGAAATACTGAAAGTAGTTCAAGTTGTCCTTGATAACAACCGCAGAATAACATATTTGGTTTTCCACTTAACACCATTTTCCATTGTCAGTCTCTTACTTACTTTGTAAGATCCCCGTGAGTTGATAAGACAAGAATTCTCCCTACATTATTCAAAGTAGGGATGAAATGTTATGACCACTCCCTCCCTCCCTCCTACCAATTATGATTAAAAATAAAATAACTGTCCGTAATAAGTATACAGTTTGGCAAGAAATTAGTACCGTTGGCTCGATATTGGCCTGATATTGGCCCAATGGCATTTTTTTTTTCTTGGCTCGACATTGGTCCTATGTTGGCCCAAGACAATGTTGGTCCAACGTTGGCCCATTGGGACAAACAACGTCGGGGGCGCACTGTCGTTTGCCACATTGGCCCAATGCCGAGACTGTCTTGGACCCGACATGGGGCCCACAATTGTATTGTTATCTGTTGTTGGTGCCTGAGGAAGAAGATGGTTCCAGAGGAACTGGTGAGGCTGGTTAGAGCTATATACATACCATGGAGCAAGAACTGTGGTAAGGACCAAATATGGGAAGACCGATTAATTCAACATCCAGGTTGGTCTGCACCAAGGGTCAGGACTAAGCCCTTTCCTGTTTACAGTGATACTTGATGTTATCAGTGAAGATTTCAGAGGAGGCCTGCCATGGAATTGTTATTTGCCGATGACTTGGCACTGATGGCAGACAGTGAGAAGGAGTTGCAAGATAAATGGAGTAACTTTGGTGAAATTATACTAGTTTTCAGTGAAAATATACACCTAACGGCACGCATAATATACATCCAAGAAAGGTTACTGTGCTATTTTAAATATATTTTCCACTAGTATTTTCTCAGTTATATACTCTCTTTTGAAATTCCACTTATAATGTATTATAAACGTCTTTACTTGTATGCAAAATATTTTTGATTAATATTGTAACGATTAGTTTTTCACTGTACTGCATTATTTACATAATTATTTATATTGTTTTTGCTGTTGCCTATTCTATGATGAACAAAAAAAAAATTGATTGAAGATTGAAGGTAATTTGCAGTGAGATTACACCCCTCGCGGGACCTGTTCTCAATACATTAAAAATAGCCAATATACAAGAAAATGACACTTGTGCTACTGCAAGAAAAAATACACACTTAGGGTTATTTTGCTGATTATGTTTAGGTTAATTTTTCATATTTGTATCATTGAACTTGATTAATTTGAATTTGATACCCCGAGCGGTAGTCCCGCATGTGCAGCTAGTCCCTCTTTTTTTCGGAACGAGCATGGGTTCCCGAGCAAATCCAAGAACCCCCCGGGCTTGTTGATCGGTTTCCATGGATGCGGCCATATGTTTGAGTATTTACTTTGCAGCATTCATCGCGTGCTGATTCGCTGATTCCCGATGACCCGGAATCTGTACGCAATGAAGAAACAACCGCGAACTGAGAATTTTCTCGAGCCAGAAAATCTGAATAGGATTATCCTCGGAAGGGCAACTTGCGAGAATATGAATAACAATTGCAATTATGGGGCGGCAGATAGATCGTTCAAACGTCAAGTGGGTCGTTGTGGTTCCTTCTATATCTCTTTCTTCCATGATTTCAGTAAATCATTATATGGCCCATAGTATTGAAAATTGCCACAATCCAGGGGATCACCTTTGTTTTTATAGATGGTGACAATTTCACTAAGTTCCCACTCATTTGGCATTTCCTCTGCATGACAGACTTTCAGCAGGAATGATTAACGATTGTAACGATTAATTTTTCACTGTACTGCATTATTTACATAATTATTTATATTGTTTTTGCTGTTGCCTATTCTATGATGAACAAAAAAAAAAATTGATTGAAGATTGAAGGTAATTTGCAGTGAGATTATACCCCTCGCGGGACCTGTTCTTAATACATTAAAAATAGCCAATATATATACAAGAAAAATGACACTTGTTCTACTGCAAGAAAAAAATACACACTTAGGGTTATTTTGCTGATATGTTTAGGTTAATTTTTCATATGTGTATCATTGAACTTGATTAATTTGAATTTGATACCCAGAGCGGTAGTCTCGCGTTTGCAGCTAGTCCCCATCTTTTTTTTTTCGGACGAGCAGGGGTTCCGAACAAAATCCCAGAACCCCCCCCGGGGCGTGTTTAGTCGTTCCATGATGCGACCATATTTTGAGTACTTACTTTGCACATTCATCGCGTGCTGATTCCAGATGATGATTCCCGATGACCCGAACTGTACGCAAATTAAGAAACACCACGAACTGATATTATATGGCCAATAGTAATTGACAATTCCAACAGTGCACAATTTGCCCATGTGCAACCATATTTCAACATACTCATGCCCCTAACATGTTTTCAAACATTGCCCTGTTAACCGGTGTAAAAGTTTTTATCTTCCGCCGGACTCATACCCCACCTACAACGGTAAAGAATAGGGCACCCGATTCATTGACTCTTCACGCAACATTAGTTTTCATTTTCACGCTTTATTCCGTTGTCATCTATGGACCCTGGACTATGCCCCCCGGAGGACTATATCTACTTTTAAACCGGTAGGCTATTGCCAGCCTTTCTTCTTAAAATAATGTGATCTGAAGCGAGAATAGAATGTCAATTTTTTTCACGAACAAATTATAGAAATCTCATAAACATCAAGGGTAAATTAGTCCACAGTATCAGCCAAAGTGTGCATAAATAAAATGTTATCAAATGTAATATACTCATTAAAATCATTTGTATTCATTTGGAAGCTGTCTATAAATATTCCACCTAACACCATCTTCAAATACAAGATGGCGGCCAAAACCGACCACAATTAAAGATAAAACCTTAAAACTACCACGTTACAAAATGTGTATAAAAGTGTAAGATTATATCCTTGACCATTTGAAACTCTCCTCCGTTTTGACCTTCTTCTTCTTATCGTGTCCAAAAACAGTGGTTTTAAAATATGATCCAGCCAGAGATTGGTACAACATCACTGAATTCACTGAATTCCGCAAGGTCCTTGTCTGTGCATTGTTGTTCCAGCAATGGGCACACCAAGAGATGTTCCATTGTCTGTGGTGCTGTTCCACAACCACAGGTAGTGTCCTGATCTGCTTCCAGGTAGCCCCACTTCTGCAAGGAAACCTTAGATCGGCCAGTTCTGGTTCTCATCTGTTGAGGCATCGCCCTTCAGCCCATGAGGAGTCAGCTCCAGGTGGGAGATGCTCACCAGGTTCAATACCAATAGATGTTACTTTGTTGATGGCAAGTCTTTCTTTCCACAAGGCGACTCTCTTAAGCTCCTCAGAGACTCTTTCAAGAGGTTGGACTTTGCTTAAGAAACTCTCTCTGGATTTAAGGCGATTGGCAGCAGGTATCTGTCCAGACATAGGGTGCTTCACATTAGATACTTGGCAGCTACGCTCTTGCATGCTCGCTACACTACGACGGATGTCTGGTGGAGCAATTCCTGCTATGACGTGCAAGGAATATCATTGTTATGATATACATGTATACAAAACATCGTGTTACTCCACCATCATTGTCCCCTTAACATATCCCAATCATGTCATGTTTCATTATATAATATTGTTCACTTAGTTTACATCTTATCAGTTCATTGCACATTATAACATGTTATTCTATCAAGCCACGTTATCTTTCATCAACAAATTATCACATTCCATTGAAACGCAAAGTGTTGTTAGCAAGTCATTCTGCATCACCGAGTGGGATCTGGGCCGTTTCTGTCCAACTTGGGTCTCTCCAGCGTAATGGTGGGCGCACTTTGCATCGAGGTTTGGTGAAGTCCTGGTGGTATACCTGGGGTGGTCTGTTTGCAGGCATTCTCATAACATGGCCAAATCAAGTGAGCCGTCGTCTAGTCACAGCATCTGTGGTTTTCCTCGAGACGTTGAGTTAGGTCGCACATATTCATTCCTCCATTTTGTCTCTTAATGACGCAACAAGTATGGAGTTGCGACGCTTCATCTCAAACGACTCTAATTTTTGTCTGGACGAAGTTGATACAGTCCAAGATTCTGAACCGCAACTTGCAATGGGGAGGATGAAAGTTGTAAATCTTGATCTTCAATGATCTTGAGAAGGTGCTGTTTGACCAGATTGATGGTGTTTTTGAATCGGGAGAAAGCCCAGACTGCAAGTGCTGGTGCGTCTTTTTTTTTTACATCTTTACATAAATTGTGTAGAATTCATAAAAGACCAATCCATCGATATTTCTAGCGCACGACATTCAGGAAAAAATCAATATATTCTTAATATTTTTCATGAGATATGAACATATCTTTGCAACATAATATATTATGTGTAATATTTCGTTTAACAAGACCAGTGAAAAACACAGGGTCATAGAAATGTTAGAATGGGAGTCATTCGCACCCTCTTTGACCGCATGGACAAAATCGTAAGAGAGGAAAATGAGGAAGGCGTTGTCCCTCTGTGGGTATTCTAAGTGGTTTATGGAAAAAGTTCACCAACAGATTGTTAAAAACAGTGAAACAAAAGAAAGGAAGAAGAAAGATGATTCAAATAAGTCCAGGGGTATGATGGTTATTCCAAATGTTACTAGTGTCTCAGAACAGCTCCACAAAGTCTTTATAAAACACGACGTTGAACCGCCAAGACCCGGCGCCAAGAAGACTCACTGTACCTTAACGCGCAATCTTCAATCTTGTAGTCCACCCCAAGATAAGAAGGATCACATGAATTGTACAGATGTCGTCTATTAAATCCCTTGTCAGTTATGTGACAAGTCTTATATTGGTGAGACTGATAGAGCAGATTTTCTGCCCAGTGTTCAGTAAACAAGTTCTGCAAGTAAAAACTCACCAGATTAAAAGGAAAGCAAACACAGTCAGAACAAACCAGATCAGCCATTTTAGATCACTTGCACTGTTCAAATGCTGTTATAAATCTTCGTAAATTTACAGGGCAAGCTGGGGTTCAGTAATGCTTGTAATTGTACAGATTTGTGATATTTTCTTTGCTGTCAAATGGGCATTTTATAGATTTTTAAAACTTGAACGAACACTGTACAAACGTACAAATACACCATTCACTTCCCAACGGTATAATTACATCAAAAACGTTATCAAGTATGATTGTAGACTGTTATTAAAAATCCGACAGTTCGGGGATGCATGCAGACTGCCTGCAAATTGCCGTAAATTTATGAACAGTGTAAAATTATATTTAATATTTGTTATTCTGCCATCGCTTACTGCAAAGTATAGTCGCGTGTTTGCCTGTATATTGTATGCTGAAAATATTTATAACAATGTCTATTTCAAGTTCAAAATTGTGACGATTTTCTGACGGCAGCGTAATAATAATGGGCAACAGCGCCGTGATCTAGTAGGAATGCATGGCGCTTTATTATTATATTATTATTATTATTAAAATAAAAAAAAAGGTCTGTGAAATTACGATATTTTAAAGTCAGTCATGAAAGTTTAAAGTTACAGTGACTTCCTACAGTGTTTGGACAACCACATCATTAACTGGGAGGATGCCACCATCATTGATAAGGAAACCAAGAAAAAGGCAAGATGGATTAAGGAAGCTAGTTGGTCCGGAGAGACGGCAGCAAACTACTAAATAGGGACGAGGGCCTATCAACTCTCACAATGACTCTGTGTTATGCAAGAACTCTGGCGCAAGTAAGAGGCTGCAGTTGCCGAATCGCTTCACTGAACTGCAAGTCAGCAACTCCGCTGATGAAATCAGCTGAGAGCCGATGAAACGTCAGAAAACGTAGGCATTTCCTGGTATTGTTAGATGAATTATTATTCACAAAGTACGATCAACGCACCTGATGAATCTTTTCAAGAGCTTGCAATAGAATTGTTTGCCTCCAATATTCTAAAAATTCATAATATTTCTACAGACCGTGGACAGTAGTGAATTTTCCATTGCGCCTTGGGTAACGCAGGTATTCTGCAGGTGTAGGTAGCTGTATAATTGCATCTCAATTGCGTAAAGTAGAATGCAAATATCGTTTGGCATTATTAAATGTGCAATAAAAGAGCAATATCTGAAAGTGTCTAGTCTTAAGGCTATACAAAAGGTAATTTTCAGTAGTAATTTGAAAAACTAAAGGCATATTTCTTTACGATGCATCTAGTACATCAGTTCAGACAATAGATACGTAAGCTGAAATCATTTGCGAGCTCGTATAATGGCTGGAAATTTAAGCATCAGTTGTGAACCATGGAACACGCTTAATCTTACAAGTCACCGGACGGCCTCTAAGTGGCTTTACACAGACAAAGAGGCAACTGTATATCTTGGGGTGATTTTAACCATCTTCGTAATCGGAGCTGTAGGCAATGTTACTTTTGTTTTTATGATAGCCAAACTACAAAGAATGCATACAACGGCGAACGTTTACCTTGTTAATTTAGCTATAGCAGATGTAGGGTTCCTCTCTTTAACAGCATTTTATTATAGTGTCGGTTTGATTTCCTCCCTTGTCAAAGAAAACATTCCGTTTGACGGAAAATCATCGTGTACTCTAATGTTTGGACCTGCCATGCTTTGTTACTACGCATCTCTAGGTATAGTAACGTTAATGTCCCTTGACCGATATCTAGCTATTTGCCACCCCTTACGACACCGATATGTTAAAGGCAAAGCAAGGACTGTTAGAATGCTCACAGCAGTATGGTTAGTCTCTGTTGGACCAGCCGCATTAACAACTTTGCAGTACGGAAAGAATACCGCATTTTGCATCAAGTGGCCAAATGACGCCTTCTACATGAATCTTCCAAAAACTGTGAACCTTTGTATGACTTTAATCGGCGGACAAACCTTCAATATAGCCGCACCAACGGTATTCCTTTGCTTCTTTTATGTTGCCGATGATTGCTACTGCGATTATGTACTTGAAGATAATCTACTCTAAGTTAAAGAATCGAATAATTACGAGTTCTAGCAGTGACTCAAACCAAATTCAAGTCCGTTATCAAGTCACACGTACATTGATTGTTACTGGGACGTTGTTTTTTGTTCTCCAGATCCCTTCGAGATCTGTATCAGTTGAACATTTATTGAGACACATAAGCGAAAAGACTCTTATGAGTGACGACTTTCGTCAAATATTTCTGATTATTGGACGAATCCTGGTATTGATAAATTCCGCTACAAATAGCATAGTTTATACGTTCTGTAGTGCCCATTGCAGAAGGAGTTTCCGCCAGGCATTCGCTTGCTGAAATGGCAGTGAAGACCACGTTGAATAATGTACTGTGTTTTGGGTCAAAATAGTTTAACGGTCTTTATTGAAAGTCCAAAGCTTCAACATTAATTACTCTTGACAATATTCAAGATGTAATACCGATTATTTTTAAATTACAGCTTACATTGTATAGAAGTAACATACGTTTACGAACGTATACGAATGTATTAAACCCTCGTTATTTAAGGAAACCTACGTTACTCTTAAAACTATCGCAATTTAAATGAAATTTGCTTTCAAATGTCATTATAACAAAGAACTATAAGAAGCTTATAAGACATAATGTATGTTTTTATAAAGCCTTCAGTATTCACGTATGAACTTGCATTTATTTGCTCAGATTTTGTTGAAACTGGTGACAAGATGTTTGTATTGTCTCATAGGATCCAAAAATGTATTATTTTACAGTGTGTGACATTTGGTTGGCTATTACATAGCAAAATGTAGCAAGGGTCTACATGGTCTATGAGGGTCACCAAAACTATCCCTAGATATTGCAATAGTAATATCACCAAATCAGTTAAAATGCATTTTGTGTTTCAGTATGACAGGAGGAATCATTTGAAACCACTTTCAACAACATCGGAGCAATTACCCCCAAGGTGACCTTGAACCATTATGGGGGAATTACTGCTTTAACTAAAGGTTGGAACCTAGGCAAATATATACTTTTTCTAATCCTTCTAGGCAAATATATACTTTTTCTAATCCTTATACGGAGACTAACCCGTTAGTGTACATTAAACACAATTTGACTCGATTTTAAATTTTTCCCTGTACTAACATTTCCCCTTGAAGAAGGGGGCAGCAGTCTGAAAATTTGAACTCCATCATTTTCTGACAGTCTAGGCCCTATTGAGAACCAAATAGCAACAAAATCAATTTTAGCATGAAAAACCTACGAGAATACACTCCAAACCACACTAGTAGGCCCATGTGATTTTGCACAAGAGTCTGCACAAAATGTTTTGATGGTTTGTAGGCAGTCTGCACAAATGTTTTGATGGTTTGTAGGCAGTCTGCACAAATGTTTTGATGGTTTCTAGGCACTCTGCACAAATGTTTTGATGGTTTCTAGGCAACATTGACCTGCTGATTACAAATCTCGATGATGCAACTTTGAGCATCCTTGAGCATTTATATTGGAGATAGCAAGGGGTATATTAAAACAGCCGGCAACAAACATCGTCATCCACACAGACAGCCAAGGTGCAATCGAAAACATCCGCAACCCACATCGGGACAACATAGTATTGAATAAAGACATTCACACAGACATAAAAGACAGCAACAAAAATTTCATCATCAACTGGATCCCCAGTCACATCGGCATTCCGGGCAACGAAGAAGCGGACGTCGCAGCCAAAGCCGGCACTACGAAACCAGAACCTGACATAATCATACCACACAGTCGGCGTCAAACCAAGAACACTTTTCAACAAACAGCAGTCACAGATGGCAAGATCAAATTCAATCAACACAGTCAAAATCAGTACTTTGGAGACTTTCCCTCACAAACACACTGCAAGCAACCAACGCACTCAATAAATTACCAAGACGAACTCAAATCGCTATCGACAGAATGAGAATCAAAGCTAAACCTGCCAGACAAATCATCGGTCACTTATATACATGCGCCTACGGGATCAAGATCTACATGTCAACATATTCCTGATCTCACTGAATGGCCTAAGAACAACACACTTCGCCAACAACTACTTCACCATGTACAACCCAGAACAATGTAGCAACAAAACGACCAACAGCGATCACATCCTCAAAACACAACACTACGCCAATACCAAGAACTCCAACATTACAACAGACCAACCACAACCACTAAATAAACAAAATCAAGTGTAAACCAGTAACTTTTTAAGTAGTCTTTTTTATAATCCAGGGGCCAAGCAATAGTTTTGGCAATGCCCCTCTCCAATGGAGCCAACCATGAACCGGAAACTGGTATATTAACTGCGGTAAAATTTGTAAGGTTTATTTCATACGAATGTTTAACTTTCTTTAAAATACTGTAAAATAATGAAAACGCCTAATTTACGTTATTTCAAGTAAACGCTCAATTTAACTGTCGATTTATAGGCCTAAATAGGCCAAATTGCTTATATTCGACTTTGTTGGCACTCGAAATTGGACTTTCCGATAACTGTTAGTTACTTTATTGCACTCGACGTGCAAATCATGTGTGTAGTTACGTAACCTTAATTAGCTAATTACTTCTTACTTAGTCGACTAAAGTGGTAAATAAAATATTTCCAAAAAAAACAAAACGATTAAAAAAAAAACCAAAAGTTTTTTATTTTTTTTATTTTTTTTATTTTTTTTATTTTTTTTATGTTTTCTAATATTGTTTTCCGGTAAAATCATGAAAATGTGGATACGGCTTTATTGCACTCACTTGACGAGTTCCCCTGCCAGCCCCTAAATGAAATCAGGAAAAGTACTAATTGAAAAATTAATGTATACTTTGTTTACCTTGTAAAAAGTTTTTCGTAAGAACAGCGCGATGCCGTCCGCAATGATAATTGTCCTGGTTACGCCACTGTGTATACAGCCCGTTATGTCTCTCGGTCGTAATTCAATTTAAGAAGAGTGGTAACGCTGTATTATAGTATTCGTAAAGAACACTCTTTCGAGAAATTCATAAAAAGCTTAATATTTCATTACCTTTCATGCGATATGACCAATCAAGAGGACATGGAATTGTTTGCCTCAAACATTCTACAAATTCGTATTTCTACATATCGTCTAGAAAATTAAATTTCCATTCGCCTTGAGTAGCACAGTTTTCCAAATAATCTTGTAAATGAATGTAATTGTGGATCACAATTTATCTTTAGATTAAATTGCTGATGGAATAGCAATATCTGACAGTGTTTAGTCTCAAGGCTATGTCAAAGTAATGTCGGTAGTGATTTGAAATTACTAAAACACAGCTCGAACAACTAATATATACAGTCAAACAATCGCACCTACTATCAGTTCAAACATTCGATACGTGGATCATTGACACAATGGCTGGAAATGTCAACACCAGTTGTACTCCATGGAACACGCTTAATCTTACAAATCATCGGACGGCCTCTATGTGGCTTTACACAGACAAAGAAGCAACTGTGCATCTCAGTGTGATTTTAATAACCTTCGTAATTGGAGTTGTAGGCAACTTTGCTTTTGTTTATGGTAGTCAACTGCAGGAGAGAATGCGAACAACTGGAACTGTTGACCTGGTTAATTAGCCAAAGCAGATTATGGAGGTTCTATCTGGATCTACACTGTATTATAGCGTCGGTTTGATTTATTAACCCTTTAGAGGAAAAACATCCCAATTGACGGAAAATTCCACTTGTATCTCAATTTGGACCTGTTATGCTGTTACTACGCATCTCTTGGTATAGTCACTTTAATGTCTCTGGACCGATAAGCTAGCGATTTGCCACCCGGAACGGGACCCGAGATGTTAAAGGCAAAAAAAGAGCTATCAGAATTCTTACAGCGGTATGGATATGTCTGTTGGACCAGCGCCTTTACAATTTAAGATGGGCTAAGAATAACCGCATTTGCCATTCTAGATGGCAAAAATGACGCCTTCACACCGAAATTTACCCAAAAATGTAAACCTTTGCATATGGGTTCAATCGGAGGCCTAACCTTCAACATGGTTGCACGAATCGTATTCGTTGCTTCTTTTTTCTTGCCGATGATTGCTACTGCGATTATGTACGCGAAGATAATCGCTGCTTTAAGCACAAAGAATCGACTAATTACGAGTTCCAGCACTAACTCAAACCAAATTCAAATCCGTAATCAAGTCACGCGTACATTGGTTGTTATTGGGACATTGTTTTTTGTTCTTCAGCTTCCCTCACCAACTGAAACTGTTTTAAGACACATAACTGGAAAAACAATCTTGAGCGACAACTTTCGTCAAATGTTCCTGATTATTGGACGAATCCTTCTATTTATAAATTCTGCTACAAATAGCATAGTATATGCTTTCTGCAGTGCCCATTACAGAATGGGTTTCCGTCATGCATTTGCTTGCGGAAATGCCGGCAAGGATGACATTCAAGCGCGTACAGTGTCTAGCAGTGCGGGAAATTCTTGTGAAAGTAAAATATGACTTATCCCGCGAAAAGTATAATTTGAGTAATGTAATTAACAATTTGTTTTGTATCGGTCAGTATAGTATTTTTTTAAAGTACACCAAACTTGTCAAACGGAAACGGAACACTATGATATTGAGTGATAATATGCTTTTTATTGGTCTAGGCACACAGGAGTAAATAAACATCACCTCAGAAAAATTAAATTATTTGAGGTGAGAAATGATAGGATATGTTTTGCAACATGATAAAAAAATAAATGGTAAAACTCGATTGCTACCTGTTGAACACCTCCTTAGCTGAAGGATGATAAAAGTTATAGTAAATTCAACCCATCGTGTCACGTCCAGATATGCGATGTTTTTTGGGCTGTGGTTAGTAGGGGTGGTTTGGGCCTTGCTAAAGAGCGCATAGCTCTGTAGACATGGCGCCTATGTTCAAGGGTATTAGGTTTGGACGGCATCATTTTTGCACCGAAGTTTGTGAGTGGCGAGCTATATATACGCCAATAATCTGTATTTGTCATATTTTCCTTATTTTTTTACCTTCTTCTTGGAAGTCTGGCCATTTCTGTGTATAGCTCCACCTCCTCTATCATGTATATGAAGGATAAAACTACATATCATAAATTTGTCGGCCTATTTTTGAATTTCCCGCTGACCCATATGTTTTACCAAACAATCGTGTCAATGGCGAATTCCCATCGGAAAACACGTACAGCGTCACACAGAGTATACACACACGCGCGCTTGCATGCAGGATTGAGCCAATTTGATGTTCTGCGCAATTCCGCCAATATAGCGATAAATGTTGGTTGACTAGGTTCCTTGATGTTTGTAGATTCCTAATATTATATTCCCGTAGTGTGAAAGAAATATGAAAAATCGCGTGTTTTTTAAGTGCGATTTCCACTGAACATTCACTTCTTACGATGTCGATTTCCCCAGGGCGCTGGATTTCCCCTGCCACTTCGACTGCCCTCTATGGCCACTTCTTTCATCGAGTACTCAGAGGGTGCCTGACATCGCGTGTTTACTGGGTTTTGTGAAAAACAATCTAGTCGCGCTTTGAAATAACTTGTTTTTAGGCCAAAATGAGTTCTGATTTTCAAGGTCACGCTACAGCTTTTTATGAAGTCTTATTGGATATTCAACCTGGGCTACTTCTAGCCCAGGTTCCCAGGCAATGTGTTAAGTGTTTGAAAAAGACTAGCACTCGGGTTACGGCGGGTGTTGATGCCGTTTTCAAATCGCTGTTGCTGTTACGTTGGCATGTCCTACCCCTACTATCGAAGACTACCAATTAATCTCGACAATAGCTTTTATATAAGTCACGCCGTAAAGGGACGATATATACAAAGTCACAATGTGTTGTGGTGTAGGATATAAAAATAATTATGAGGCGGGTATTCCAGAACGCTCCGGGGTCAAATACATAACAGATTCGGGAATGTTAAATTAAGGTCCATAAACATTACTCTTGGCCTAAATGGCGATGAGCGTTGTTCTAAAAACACCATAAATGTCCAAACAATGCAAAATTTACCCCTTATTACCAAAACAACGTCCGATGGCGAGGATGTTTCAATTGATGTATTAGGATGAAAACACCAGCAATTATTTTATTAAACGTTGTTATGTGAACATAACTTACTTTGACACTGCAAAATATCATTCCTTATAAGCCGATTCTGTAGAGTAACTTTGTACCATGGACACAATGTGTTTTGTAATGGCAACAAAGGCCTAGTCTCCGCATGAACGGGGATTGAACGGGCATCTATATCACCCCATGGAAATATGCAAGGAGTCTCACTTAATTTGAAATCTACTATAGCTCTCAAAACATTTTGATTAATCTATTTACTTCAATGGTATTCAATGTAACAGTTGAGTTAGTGACTTTTGAGCGACCTTGTTTTGGATACGAAAGAATGCACCCTTTGTATTTAAATGCACTCTTTATCTTTGCAATATGTAAAGATGGTCTAAACATGAAGGGCCAGATTATCATAGTTCGTTCATGAAACAGGTGAATCGGGCCAATATTTTCTTTTTCTGCCTCCTCTCCCAACTAGTCGACGCTATCCAAAACTTTTCTTCTGGTGACACCATGGGTTGAATCTACTGCAGTGTGTATTGGCGTAACCGACATGTAGATTACGACGCCACTCCTTCAAAATAAGCTGAAATTAACTGAATTGACAGCAACTATATTCGCTGGAAATTGAAATTCCAAACACGTGACTAGATCGTTCCTCTAGTCGAGACAGGAGGATTACAATTGAAATTGAAGCAATGG
Organism: Ophioderma brevispina; assembly: GCA_023653785.1. Classification (NCBI taxonomy): domain Eukaryota; kingdom Metazoa; phylum Echinodermata; class Ophiuroidea; order Amphilepidida; family Ophiodermatidae; genus Ophioderma; species Ophioderma brevispina. The sequence continues at coordinate 750 of JAMKCH010015056.1, read as the reverse complement.
AGCTTTGTCAATATGTGAAGAGTAAAGGTTCCTCTGCGTTTTAATTCAGATTGCCGAAATCACAGGTGATCTTTAAATCAATTCCAATAAACTGATCCGCAATAGGTTCGATGCTCGTCTAATCCGCTTATCCTGGCAACCGGCAAAAAAGCATGACGAGATAGCTGCTGTGTGATACAAGAACATGTTTACATTTGTCTTGTGTAAATGATAAAGATACAGTCAGAGAGCAGCCTTTCGACTTTTAAGCTATCATGTAAGTTTGTTAGATAGCGACATATTAACGCTAGGAAATGGTACATCATCTTTTTAACCCTTCACCTCCCGCCTATCCCAGCATAAAAGTTCACTTTTAAACGAATCGACAATTAGAATATGGGACGTAGACCAAGTAACCAATTGTATAACAAACTCTGTTTTCCCCATTGGGGTGAGGGGAAAACCAAGTGTAAATTCATAATAAATTATTACATTCATATAACTGTCTGATTCCGCAAATAAAACTTGCACATTTTCTTGAAAATTAATAAAATGTCACCTCAATTTCCTTTCGCTAATATCAGTGACCAATGGATACACATAGACTTCAGCGAACAATGCAGCTAAAGATATTCAACAATCGGCCCGGTATGCGGTTGGGGGAGAAGTAGAGAACTGTCTTGTGGTCTCCCCTGTTAGTAACTGCCAGCCAGTGAACTAATCTCTACAACACCAAACACTGTTTTCCCATAACATCATTTCTTAAGTATA